>ML809068.1:141553-152916 GCA_009831015.1 Picea engelmannii
CACATTAATTCCATGCACTATGTGTCCAATGCCACTAGTCATGCAACATCCACTCCACCCAAAAATGACCTCATGCCTGAACCACCTCCTCACCACTTAGGATTGGAGGCTGGGAAAATCCATTCATCCTTTGGGGCATCCATACATGTTTCTTCCACTAAACCCCAAAGAAACCATGAAATCTCAACTACATTCTTCCCATAGGATGAAGAATTCGTTGAGGCCACTACTTCTTTCAGTGATTCTAGTGATAACCTCCATCTAGGTTCTCCTATCCACTGTTGGCAAGGTCCTAACAATTCAATTGGTGAACCCTCTAATATTATCTCCCTTGATAAGTTCATTACTCCCTCTCAAATAAGATCATCTATTGTCATTGATAGGGATATCAGAGACTCCAGTTCCATGATGCGCAATCATGCCCATATAGGAGATGTTTCCACACAGTTTAAAATCCTAAACCCCCCAATAGATATCACACAAAATAATGGATCTGATACACTGTTTCATATCCTCTTTTGTGGATGTTCAACTTTAAACTTCTTGCTATTTTACCTTTGGTCCATAATATTGGGTATTTGGAAAAAACCCTTCCCTCAGTCCTCATATCATAATACATGGGGTAGTACCACTTCCTACCTTGGTCGCATAAGACCTAGATATCAACACAACACCAACCCACAATATACCCTTCACGGGAACCATTATATCACCACCTTGTATCCAGTGCCCCCATACATCATGAGATTACAAGCCACGTGGCCTAATCGAAATGATCCACCAAGATAGTTTCATTACTTAATGTGGAAAATCCCCCTTAGCCTTGGTAATTTTTAGTTTCCCCATAGGGAAACATGGCCTCCCTTAGGGAGTGCCTTTTTCAGGAAACCATGGTTCCCCAACCTCCTTCAGGGAGTGCATTTATAAGGAACCCATTGTTCCATGGCCTCCCTTAGGGAGTGCCTTGTTCAAGAACCCATGGTTCCCTGGCCTTTTTTAGGGGGTGTCTTTTCTAGGAACTCATTATTCCAAAACCTTCTTCAAGGAGTGCCTTTTTCATGAACTCATGGTTCTGTGGCCTCCCTTAGGGAGTGCCCTTTTATAGGAACTCATCGTTACCTACCCTCCTTCAAACATTAGCTCTTCTAGGAACTCATTTTTCCTTGGCCTCCTTCCATGGGAACCCAAAATTTTCACCAAGGGACCATGTTTCCCACCAATGTCAAAAGGTCAAGTACACTTGCTCACTCTCATTTATATCAAATAATTGTCATATGTTCTTTATCATCAGATATTTTTCACTTCAGGTATTTGATGTTTGTGTGTGCATGTACTTGGTACAACAATATACAACCCATTCAGTCTTGGCCACCCTATGGAACTTTCAGGTATATGTTCAGAACTGGCATGCACTCATGCCCTTTGCAAACATATGCATATCCAAGTTACAATGCTTGACATTTATCCTTAGGATTCCTGCACTCATATCTGTGGTACCATCATCTCCATTGCATTCAAGTACTCTCAATCGATAGCATTCTCACCTCCATGAGTTGTCCCACATTTATTTACCCCTTGGCATATTGATACTCATGTTGTTTTATCCATTAGGATCGGGAGTTCTGGTAGTGTTATACCCCAAAGTAAAAACCTCATACTTCTTACCCATCATCATTCTAACCACCCCATTATGGAATCCCACATCATGTTCTTGGTTGCATTAAATGCACCTTTTCATTATCATTAACCCTCCATATCATCCAACATCAATTTCTTATCTACAATTTCATCATCCATCCATCTACCTGGTACATAAACCCACCCATGGGGCCCCGCCCTTCATCAATTACATTCCCCTACTTGCGCCCCATGAGGCCAATCCATTCTTCACTGGGAAACCCATTTCTATACGTGTACTTTAAACCCCATTATTCTTTATTTATTTTGTAATTGTATAAATCACATTTCAAGTTTCAACAGGTAGAATAGATTTTTTCCATCGCAACTGATGGTGTCTTTTTCCTTGGCACGCAGAAACCCGTGTCATTTTCATCACCATCTCTACAAATATATCTCTATCATTTCCAAATACTGACTATCACTGGCACCCTTGTCCAAAATGTATGTATTATGACCTATCATCCACTCTTTTGCAGTCTCATCCATTCAACACAGTTTACCTAAAATTTGGTCATCCCCCTCACACTAGATCATATTTTACAGTTGCTTCCATCATCATTTTTTTCCCAACCAAGGGAATTTCTTATGTCCCATATAGTTTGAGCTTTGTCGATGTCACTAGTTCATCCATCTTTCCCCCATACAGTTCATGATACCATTTTTATCAAATCAATGTCAAGAATCCCTTTGCTTATTGTAGTCGTGCCCCCTTCCATGTTGACGTCAACATAAGTTTCTAGGAAGGTGGTAGTATCTTGGATCTCATTCAATTATCAATGAGCAATCTCGAATGGCACAGAAATATTCATTATTTATTTCTAATGTCATTGATCCCCATAACATTCGACTCCAACAAAGTTTCATGTTATGATGGATCTTACTATGCGACCATTGTAGTTTTTAGTAGCAGTCGAATACCTATGAATTTGATTAGGCCCTCAATGCCTCTGAGTCCCTCGCCACTCAGTTCAAATCCACCTCAATCATTTGAATCGTTACCATTTGTATTTTTCTCCCCCAAGGGTGCTCCAGATATCTACTTCATCAGCACGTTCAATTACTCTTACCTTTTGATGGTCTTGTGATACAATCATGGGGAAATCCTACCTCATTTGTACAAACATTTTTGTTTTCATTTTTCATAGCCTAGTTTGTACTAATCTTCTGTTCCCTCTCCCTCTCACGGATAACTCTTGATGCTCCTCATTTACAAGTTTTCTTAATTTCTACCCAGTATCACCATCAAAAGAAAATATGATGTATTACGTCTATACGTATCCTCCTAACCTCACACATCAGGGGGCATATGTTATCATCAAAAAATGGCTAACTACAACTACAGACAATGGATGAAGAAATAGGTAAGCCAAACACAACATACTACCAATATTCATGGAAGGATTACATTCAGTTTGGAAAGAAAATAAAAAAAATATATACAAAAGTGGTTCTGGAAATCCGCGCGAGCTAACACATTGTAGAGTATGCAGAGTTCATAATTGACAGTCGAAATAATTGTTCAGATGTTGAAATGGCACATTAATGAATTTGGTCAGGCCTCAACCATTTTTGGGATGAAGGGAACCTCCCCCATAACCAAAATCGCCCTCAAATTTCACCTTGGGATCACTGAAAGGGATGGGAAGTACCTCTAAGGGCTTCCCATTCACACTTAGAACCAATTGAGAAAAATATTTCCATCCTACTATAAATAAAAGGCCATTGTATGCAAAAAAAGAAGCATTTGAGTATTGTTATGCTGCTCATTTTTAGCTTTGGGAAGCCACCTTCCTCTTAGAAATATTTGAGCATCCATAGCAAGTGTTAGAGCTCTCTCCTTTTGAGTATTTCATCACTCTTTTCTTCACCATTTTCCTTTGTTAGCCATTCATAGTAGAAATAATACTTTGTACTTAGGGACTCAAGAGCCTTCCCAAGGAGGAAGAGTGGACTCATAAGTTCCCATATTTCTCCAAGGATTATCAATTCAAAGATCAATTTACTTGGTATATGTCTCTTGTGTTTTCTTTGTGCATTCATTTCAAGTTATTGTTTTATTAGTTTAGATTTATTTCCTTGTTGTTTATCTCTTGTTTATTTATGTTAGTTGAGCCACTAACCAACTAACTCTCTATTGTGATTTCTGTATAGCCTAACTATATAGTTAAGGAACTCCTTTTTTCTCACTCTTGTGACAAAAAGAACCAAACACACCCAACTCCTCAAACGTCCCAACAAAATATCCAAAGTTCTCCAAGTGGAATGAGTCACCTCAAAGAACTTCCATAACTTGGGCATGTTCGAACCGATACTTGTTCCAGACTCAACCAATGATACCCTATGATCTCTAAGTCATTGCAAAATCATTCGCAAGTCACTACGGGTGCACTTTTCATCTTCCAATTTCCCCTACCAAAGGAAAGTGAACACCACCCAAGTCACTTGGTCTGCATTCTGCACATTTAGGTTGACTACCAACAATTCTTGGTCGACTTGACCTTCCTCACTCCATCTGTCTTCTAGAATCAAACTGGAATTATTTTCATGATTTTCAATTCATCGCATGATCCAACGAATCTAACTAAGGCACCTCATCCATCATCTCAAACTTAACATGTACACATTTCATTGTTTACCTATCTGCATTAACCCATCCAATGTTCCTCATAGAAGAGTTAGGTAGATTCCCCAAGCGACCTCCACGGCCACATCCAAATCTACCTAAGTCCACCACAATACTCGTTCAAGCAATTTGTCCCAAGATCTTATGCACGTTCACCCAATCAAGGCATCCCAAAATAATAAAAAACTTATTCGAATCTACACCACTTGAGTCACCCTCAAGTCTGTTATTTTTCACCATAGAAACAGATCACTCTTAAACCACCACGTAATATGACTTCCCTTCAAAGAACTCACTACAACACTTAGTAAATGCAAGAATGAAAAAACAACCATACCTTTTACAACGACATCCTTCATTGCAACCATGGTTCAATTCTATTGTCTTGGACCTCCTCTTTCCCAAGCAACCGACTCCCCACATGAAATCTCCTCAATCATCATCCATAGCTCCATAAACATACAAGATCTTTGTTGCAATACAATTTTGAGTCCATCTGTCCACTTCATAAATTTTTCTAAGTCCCAAACTTCACATGCAACTGACCAAACTCATCTCCAATTCCTTTCCATCTCCACACCTTGACTAATCCCGCTTCAAGGTAGCATGCACTCATTGTCCAACTGATAAGTCATATTGTTGCTAACCAACTATTGTAACTCTGTAAAAATATACCTCATCCAAATATTGTGGTCTAACCACTCGTCCAACAACCTGACTTAACTAAATTTTTGTTCTCGACGATGCACAACACAAATATATCATGATGGAAATCTGCTCAACTAATTGTCTTTTGTGAAGCTACTCTAGGTCATGCCAAGTCTTCCAACACACCCAAGTGTTTCACCTTGTTTCAACCAAAAATTACTCCCTTTTCAATCACTTATGTGATCACCCTCTGCGTTTGTTTCTGTGATCACTCCTATACTTAGATATCTGAGAAGTCATGTAAAAATCCTACATTCAATTGTCTTTCCCAAGTGCTCGGTTCATCCAAGGAACTGTTTGTCTAAATTCTCCAAGGTGTGCACAATGGTTTTGACACTGACTTCTGTCACACATCAAACCAATCAATTCTACGACCAAACTTCCTCTGCATTCAGATCTAAGACAAGTTATGTGGTGAAATCTATGATGAGTTCTTCGATCACCCACTCTGTACAAGTGCTTCATCTCACCACAAACTTTTTTCTTGGCATAGACAAGGTGTGTTCCTAGACCAACCTTTCCACTGCACTATGAACTGAACCTCTGTCTTAAGTATGATGCAAATTCTACGATGAACAAGTTCATTGCACCGAACCGTTCACCAAATATGAGAACCTTCCCACCAAACTTCCTTCGCAATGAATGACCTTCTTAGTGAGTGTGCCCCACCACAATTTTTCTCACCACAAGAGTGTTGAAGAGAACCAAAATTATTTGATACCATCTCTCATGTCTCCACAGTGTGCCTAGACAAATATTTCGATCATGCACCACTAGAGAGCATGGGACACCAAAAAATTTCTCACTTGGTTGCTTGGCACCATCAAAGATACTTTCTCAAGACTAAGCCTCTTCACCTAGAGAATACCCATACTTTGTTCTAGGATACCGGTGAGTCACACTCCTACTCTAGTGAAACTCTTGTATACTTAGACAATTTTTACCAATTTAATGTTGGGTATGTGTTATATTCTTTGCATGTGTGTGTGTGTGTGTGGGTGTGTCAGATACGACAACTGCATCTGACGATCCCTTCACCTAGAGCTCTGTCGTGTGCGTCGGGCGCTTTCCTAGGGAGGTCCCAGGGGGGGGAAGGTATGCCCCCCTGGTTACGCGCAACGTTCGGCACTGGGCGGTAGCCCGGGGCCGACGGGGTTCAGGGCAGCGCCCCAAAAAATTTTTTTGGGTGGTTTTTGCTATTTTTAGCGGATTTTGCTATTTTTAGCTGATTTGTAAATTAATCCCGGATTAAGGGATTAGGGTTTTGGTATCTATGGAATACCTGAAAACATTGTATATATTGTATGGCGAATGGAGAAATTCGATATAATGAAAATAAGAAAGGTTTTCCCGATTGAGGGTTTCCGGTAAAAATCTCTGTGTACTCTATGTATGAGCCATTGATTAATTTTTGTATTGCTTAAGAATCTATATGCATTGCTTTACTTCGCAAGTTTAAAACTTACATTTAACACTTAGTCATATTTAAGCATACATCCATGAACATGAGAATCCAAGAGAACAATTGTGGAATAACCAAAAGACATACACAGAAATAGTGTGGGCGACACAAACCGTGCCTAACACCTGACTAAGTCTTTGTTATTGTGAAATAGTTACAAAATGAGCACTATTGTCTCGGTTTACAATTGGGTGGAGTAAAACGAATCACTTCAGCTTAAAAAGTAAATCATTCACAAATTCATCACCAAGACTATCTATCACAATCATCTCTACAACATCTTGCGGTGCACCTCAAATGTTCCCTCACCGCAAACTTTTTATCTCTTCATTTTCACATACTTCTAATAGCCCGATCGAATCAATGTTCAATTTTGTTCTTTGTTGTTTGCAACGAAAAAACCTCAATTATTTCTGGCTCTTTATTTCAATAGTGTTTTTCCTCATATTTCCAATAGGATTGAGGGTTAGAACCCTAGTCTAATTAAAAAAGGTGAGGAATTTTTCTTTTCAATAGGTAAGGCTCGAGGGCTTATCTCCTTGGTAATATGACCAGGAATTTTGACCTAGTGCTAACCAAATTAGGCGTTAACCTTATCCCGTACTCCACTTTTGGATTGATGATACTATTAAAACAACCGATAATATGGACAGTCCACATGCTCTCTCTACTCCAACCAAGGGGTTTTTTAATAACTCAATGGAACACGAATTAATTTCAAATTGACACGTACTTCAATTGATCAACATTCTAGATCAATTTGTGTTTGGATTTGTAATTAAATCTCTAGCTACTTCATAATGCGAAAGAGGTTCCACCATAGATCCTTCTCTCCCGTCGCAATCCTATGATGTTAACTTAATGGCCCCAATCGATCAACGAGAAATGAAGATCTTTGATCTAGATGTGATCAATGATCGACGCTTAATATCGATCTCTATTTACCTTCTTGTATATCAAGATCCAATGATCCAAACACTTCCACTCCATATCCAACGGTCGTGTAGGGAGACCCCTCTAGAATGCAAGTTCTACTGCAAAAATTTCATAAGATCAAAGGATTTATTCAATCAAGAAATTGACTTATTATTGGAGAATAACTAAACATAACTTCACACTAGAATTTCTCTGAGAAATATTGAGATATACATCTAAATGCTATAGATAATTTCAACCTTGATTTTATTCATTCATTTCTAGAACTCGAGATGAGACTGTCTCAAATTTCTTTGGGCTTACTACACACAATCTCACACTCTCCAACTTATGTATCAAGAAGCATTTTACACAATTTGATATAGCTCAATGAGCCCTCCTATGGATCTAACAACCAAATCCTAAATAAATCTCAAGAAATCCCCAAATCACTCACTTTGTTCTAAAAATCAAGAATATAATCACACCTATTATAACTAACTTCGATATATATGCCTTCTAGAGGCCCCTCGAACTAATTATTACAATAAAAATAAAAGTTAAGGGAACCAACCCCCTTTAGTAAATGGTTTGACCCTCTTAGGGTTAGATTCATGAATTTTCTTTGATGCTCCTGCATCATACTCTTGTGAAACAGAAATTTTCATGGACTCATGTCCATGAGGTCTTCATGCTTCTTTCCATGCTTTTTTATCTCTACAACATTCATCCAGGTTGCATATTCCACAAGAATATCTTTCCACTTGACTAATTAGTCGCAGTAATCCTTCTTCCTAGTCTTCTTAGCAATCTTCTGATCAAGAATTATTTCCATCCTCAACTTTTTGGTTGTAGGTAGTTGCTTCATCCACTGAACATCTTCACTACCATATCTATCTTTTTCTTCAAATTCTCTATAAAGGTACAGGTTTTCAACATTGAATATTGGAGATATTCCAATATTTGGTGGTAACTCTAATTCATAGGCATTGCTTGAAATTTTCCTTAGGATCTTACAAGGTCCAATTTTCTTCAACTTCAGTGTGTTATATTCTCCTCTTGGGAATATTTCATTTCTCATATGTGCCAAAACTTGGTCTCCAACTTCAAATTTAACTTCTCTTATTCTCTGATCTTCCCTCTGCTTATACATATGACTATTGTCTTGCAGTTGTTCCTTGACTTGTCCATGTAACCTTTGCATGTCTGCAACACATTCTTCTACATTTTCACTTCGCAGTTATTCTTTGCCTAAATTTATGAGTTTAGAAACACCTTTTGTATGCATTCCATACACTATTTGGAATGGACTCTTGCCTAAACTCCTGCTAGGTGAGTCATTATAGGCAAATTCAACTTGTGGTAAAACTTGATCCCACCAATTTTTGTGTTCATAAACTAGACTCCTCATCATGTTACCCAAACTTTTGTTTACTACTTCAGTATACCCATCAGTCTAAGGGTGATAGGATGAAATAAATGCTAAATTTGTTCCAATATTTCTCCATAAGGTTCTCCAAAAATGTCCAATGAATTTAGTGTCTCTATCTGAAACTTTATTTCTAGGTAATCCATGCAATCTAGAAATTTCCTTAAAGAACAAGTTTTCTATGTGTGTTGCATCACTTGTTTTGTAACAGGGTATAAAGTGTACCATATTATAAAATATATCAACAACTACAAATATTAAATCACTTCCCCTATGTGTTCTAAGTAAACCTAAAACAAACTCCATGCTTATAACATCCCATGGTCTATCTGGTATAGGTAATGGATGATACACACCTACATTTTATTGTTTTCCCTTGGCATACTAACAAAATTTTCATCTACCAACAAATTTATTCACATCATATCTCATACCTCGCCAGAAATAAGAACAATTTAATTGGAAAAACACCTTGTCATGGCCAAAATGACCATGTAATCCTCCACTGTGCTTTTCTTTTAGCAGGTTTCCCTCATTGAACATTTTGGAATGGACAGTTAACTGCCTTTGAAAAATAATCCCTCATGTATCATTTAATCCGTCCAAAGAATCCTATCTTCCATCACTGGATTTTCACATGCTTCATAAGCTTCTTTAAAGTATGGATCTTCTTTGTACATCTCTTTGAGATGCTCAAATCCTAGCGTACTTACTTGAAATTCCTGCAAAATTAAACATCTCCTGCTCAAATCATCTGCAACCTTGTTTGCATTCCCACTAATATGTTTAATGACAAAAGTAAAATTGTGCATGAATTATACCAATTTGGCATGTTTTTTATTTAATTTCTCCTGCTTGGTTATGAATTGCAAAGAATGGTTATCAAAATATAAGATGAATTCTTTAGGCATAAGGTAATACCTCCACTTCTTTAGGGATTGTATCACTGCATAAAAATCCTTGTCATAAGTTGAATATTTATTCTTGGCATCATTCAACTTCTCACTTAAATAAGAAACTATTTTATCTTCTTGACGTGGGATAACACCAATTGCTACCCCACTTGCATCACATCTGACTTGAAATGGCTTTTGAAAATCTGGTAAAATTAAAAATGGTTTTTTTGTAATCTTCTCCTTTAACAAACTGAATCATTTTTCATCTTCTCTTGTCTAATTAAAATACGTACATTCCTTCCTTATATTATCTACTATAGGAACACAAATACTACTGAAATTTCTGATAAACTTTATGTAAAATCTTGCTAACCCATGAAATCTTCTTACCTCAAAAACATATTTTGGAGAAGGCCATTCTTTTATAGCTCTTACCTTTTCTGGATCCATCTTCAATCCCTCTTGAGAAATCACAAATCCCAAGTAAACCAGTTATGTCTTCATAAAGGAACACTTCTTCAGAATTATTAAATTTTTTTCCTCCTGAAACCTCTTTAACACCAACTTCAAACATCTCAAATGCTCTTCTTTAGTTATGTTGTAAACAAGAATGTCATCTAAATAAACATTTACAAATTTTACAAAGAAATCCTTAAGCACCTCATTCATTAATCTCATTAATATTTTGGGAGCATTTGTCAAGCCAAAAGGCATGACAAGCCATTCATACAGTCCCTCATTTGTCTTGAAGGATGTTTTCCACTCATCTCCTTCCCTCATCCTTATCTGATGATAACCACTTTTCAAGTCTATGTTAGAAAAATAATTTGCTCCACTTAAACAATCCATTAAATCATCCATTCTAGACAAGGGAATCTATACCTCATTGTTATCGTGTTGATTTCTCTGGAGTCTATATACATCCTATAGCCACTATATTTATTTGGAATTAATAAAGTAGGTATTGCACAAGGAGTTAAACTCTCCCCGACCAAACCTTTTTCCAACAACTCTTGGACTTGCTTTATGATTTCTTCGTTTTCTCTTGGTGTCAACCTGTATGTAGATTTGTTTAGCAAACTAGCTCCTAGAATTAGATCAATATGATGACTAATGCTTCTAATAGGAGGAAAAGTATCGGGCAATTAATGAACTATTATATCAGCAAATTCATCTAACAAATCCTTAAGTTCAATAGGTAAATCATTTATAGTGGTGCTAGTGAGAATTACTCTCAGCTTACCAAACAACAAACTTCATTTCTTCTTCCTTCTTGACCTCCTACAAAAGTTCCTTCCTACTCATAAGTAGTAAACTTGGACCGTCTTCCTCCTTAGTTCCTTCATCCTTTAATGGTAGCAGCACTTGTTTGTGTCCATTCTTCTCAAGGGTGTATGTCTTCTTTCTCCCATCATGTACTACTTTCCTATCATATTTACATGGTCTCCCCAACAAAATATGAAAAACGTAAATGGGAAAAACATCACACAAAATTTTATCCTTATAACTACCAATTTGAATTTCTACTTTGCATTGTTCACTTACCAAAATTATATGTCCCTTCTTCAAGTAACATAGCTTATATGGAGTAGGATGTGCCACTTTTTGTAGTCCTAATTTCTCCACCATTTCTATAGAAACAAAATTATC
>ML809069.1:0-11605 GCA_009831015.1 Picea engelmannii
GCAACATTGATTGTACCTGCCCAAGACACAAGAAAAGCCACACTTGCATATGGTAACGTTAAGTGGACAAGAAAGGTTAATTTTTTTGTCCCTAATTGAAGAAACAATAAATGATATATATTAGCACATAAAAGATAATAAGGGATGCAATTAAAGTTTCTACAAGTTCAGTTAAACATGCAAATAGTTGAACCAACAATGACTAGTTTAGCCTGTATCAAATAGTATGCAACTTGAGTAGTCAAACAAGGCTATTATAAAATATTTCTGCAGAAAATTTATCATCCTTATGTATGTAACATATAATGCATTACAACAACATATAATGATTTTTTTTTTAATTTTTAATTTCTAAAATTATTTTTTTAAATCAGACAATTAAATGTAAAACCACAGAAAAATTGTCTAATCATAGTTAACAATCAAACACAAAATAAGAATTTATATTTAGAAAATTCAAATTTTTTTTGTCAATTTAAAGAGCAATCAATTTAATAGATAATTTTTTTTGAGACTTTAGAAAACTTTATGTAAAAAGTGAAAAAATTGCAAATTATTTCAAAGTCAAAGCACATTGAATACAAATTAATCCACTTTTCAAATTATTTTTTATAATGTAAAATTTATGTTGATTATGAATAATAAATTCCTCTTAATAATTATATTAATTAATATATAATTAAATGTTAAAACCAAAAACATTTATTCCTCTCAATAATTATGTTAATTAATATATAATTAAATGTGAAAACCAAAAACGTTTAACCATACTATACAAATTTGAATTAATTATATAACCTTCTAACTCCAAAGAAAGTAGTGAAAAGTATGCATAGTTGGATAGTGAAAAGCTATATGGTTGGTATAAAGTTTTATAGTTAAGAGTAGAAATAACTCACCAACTCCTTAATTTGTTTTCTATATTTAATTTCCAAGCCATTAAACTCCCAGCTTCTAACATACTAACCTCATAAATTTAAGTTAAACATGATCCACTAATCCATTAACTCCAAACTACTGCCATAAACCCTTTAATACATAACTCATATAACCAAAAATAACCCCAACCACTAATCTACTAACCCCCTCACCACTTACCTACTAACCAACACACCCTCTAACCATTAATCCACTAACTCGAACCTTCTTTCCCTTTATCTAGTTTGGTCCCGACCCTAGCTGCTTCAGGTCTTGAGAACCAGGTGCAATGAATTGGCTTTGAGGAAGAAACTTCACTTCATTCTATGGAGGAAATATCCCCTTGGAATAGTTTATCTTTCTGTTATCCCTCGATATGTTCCAGGATGTTTTTGGAATGATGTCGAGGCACCCCAATGGGCCAAGACTTAGGATGAATCTTAAGGCCAGATTTGTAGTAAAAAAATTGTGCAATTTTGAGAAGTTTTCCCCTCTCTTTGTTTAAACTAAAGGACCTCAAACAACTCTCAGTTCAGCTGAAAAATGCTCTCAACTATCAAAGGCATATGTCTATGAATGTTTTTTATCGTTAATCTTTAAAAGGAGAATGGAGTGATGAATTGGAAGAAAATTAAGATAAATATACAGGGAACTGCTAAGAATGAATCATGTAGCTTATGGAAATAGAACACCATGCTGAGCAATTAAGAATTTGACAACTCTAACAGGTGTATACAGATCAATAAAACATGATTCAAAAAATTAACATCTTCATACATCTAAATACATGGAGGTACCCTCTGCATATCGTTCAAATGCACAAATAAATAACAAGAAACAATCATACATTCAGAGGAAATCACTTCTACATCATAGCTAGACATCACATAGTAACACTAAATATGGTGAATAACTTGTTGTCTGAGTTTTCATAAATCAGATTTGATACAAGAGAAGAAAAAATGGGAGGAGATGTTTTACATGAACACAAATACTGTAAAGAGGAATTACATACTAAAACTTAAATGTAGGGGATGAATCTTTGGTTGTATGCTACATTTATCCACTGATTTGGCTCAACATTTCTCTATGGTTGAACAAATCTGGTTACAAGAAACTCTTTAAATCCCCAAAGTGTTGACCTTAGCAACGAGCATCTTCTTTCTCTTTTATTCCTCTCGCTCATGCCCTAAACTTCTTCTTGAAACCACTTCCAACTTATTGATTCTTGGGTGGTTTCTCCCTTGGTGAAATTGTATAAAAATACTTTTATCCGTTGGATTTTTGTTATGCTAATATTGATCTAAGAGGATCTCAATGGCCACCCACCTTTTCCAATTGGCTCGAAACAATTTTTTGACAACTTACTATTTTTAGCATTTTTTTGGGTCCCAAACTTCCAGGGCCGCTTTGAGGGCCTAAACTACCTTTTTTCATGATCAAGAACCTTAATGATAGTCAAAGGCTCTGATTGAGCCCCAAAAATGAAGCTCCTCATTGATACCTTTCCAAGGAGCTATCGTGCGCCCCAAATGGAGATCGTATGTCAAAGTTATGCCCTCGGGAAGTTGATACACCAAACTACGCAAAAACGGGGTCCACAAAACTGTTGGCTTTTCATCTTCCAGGGTTAGGGTTTTGGATTTTATTTATGTTAAAAAGGCCTTTGGAGCCTCATTGTAACAATCATGTTCTTGCGAATGAGCCTAGCCATCACATATCTTTTCAAAGATAAGTTGCCACCATTCTAGTGGGCCTTTCACTCTGTAATTTTACAGTTCTGTACATTTCACTCATTAATAGAAATTGTGTATTACCATATATCTGTGCCTCTTTTTATATAAATCTGATATATCTCTATTATTTTATTATATCTCTTGCAATATCTCGATATATTTGTTTATTATATCTATGCTCTCGTTTTGTGCCAAAAATAATCTGGAACAGAGATCGGGGAGTAGCTCAAGATTTGTCAGCCAAAATATCGCTTCCACTTTTCCCCTTAGAATGTATGCAATCATTTTTTCTGATGGAAGGATGCTCAAAAATAAATTTTCACAGGCGCGAGACTCAACAACCATTGGATCTATTTTGGCCAAATTTGGACCATTGATCGGAGTCGCACCCGTCAGAGCAATCGAGGTTTTAGATTCAAACAAGACTACAACGAGGGAGCTCCAAAATTACATCTCGACCGTTGATCGGAGGGACAAGAGATAATCCAAGAGCCGTTGATCTCACCCACCACGAACCCAAAAGACGACTAAGGAAAGAATCGTCATGTTGACATCATCTTGGACGCGTGGAAACACTTTATTTTTCTACGTTGATGTTGATGTGGCAAGGACCTTGGCAAGAGCATCGAATGATATTCCTTTTTTGATATTGTTAGAGCTTATCATTCAACGTTCAGAAGATTGGGGAAGTTTCATCGCTCCAAATAGAGGATATTGAAGAATATTTTGTTGCATCCTTGATTTATGTGCCAAAACTAGACTCAAGCTCAAAAATTGACCAAGGCATGAACATTATTACGCTAATGTCACCCTTGAAATGTGGCGGCTTCTCACTGGTCATCATTAGCACTGATGTGGTGGACAAGTAGTACACGCATCACCCGTTTTTGAGATATTGTCCTATGTATGTGGCAGGTTCCATGTGTCCACATGGCAACCTTTGATTGGCTTGACATTGCTCTGCTAGTAGGCCATGTGTAATGTTGAGTTGGTGTGTTGGGGTCATGGATTAAATATGGGTCGTTGATCTTTCAGGACACGGTTTATGGTGCGATGCAATCTGGGCCATCCATCATAGGTTCCTCTTCGGAGTGTTGCAGGATCAATTTCAAACAAGACTCCGAAAAGAGGACTGCGAAGTAAATCTCGACCACCGATTTGGAGACTCTAGGAGGAGTCTGACGATAGACAAGAGTTGTTGATATAGATGCGATTGAAAGAAACAATCGCCTAAGGAAAGGAAATCACACTGACATCACCTTGGACACGTGGAAATTTTCTATTGGCCCATGGTGGCATTGACGTGGCAAGGGAGTAGGACATGTGTCACCCAGATTTGAGATTTTTACCTGTGCATGCAATGGGTTCCACCTGTCCACGTGGCATTTGATGATTGGATCTGACAGTTCCATGCTGACATGTTGAATTGACGCATGGTCGAGAGGCTCTGATACCTGAGGGAAGATTTGGATCGTTGATCAGTCTCATTTGAACGAGGTCTGAAAGAAGATCTGTACCATTGATCGGTCTCATTTGAACGAGGTCCGAAAGAAGATCTGGATTGTCCATTGAAGGTGCCTCTTAGGAGTGCTAGAAGATTAGGTTCAAAGGAGACTCAGAAAATATAACTCTGAAAAGAGAACAATCTAGATCGTTGATTTGAAAGGCGGGCGCGTGATGAGATATGATCCGTCGATTTTTCGGGTCCGAAAAACTTCGAAAATGCTGGCACTTTTAGGCTGCAGTCTCATGGTAAGCCCCTAGGCTATTGGTGCTTAAGCTCTTTCAGGGAACAATAAGCCTTATTTGGCCTCCAATAAGAACCGGAGGGCTTACTTTTTTCCTTATGTGCACAAGGGCATGGGTTTTTTGTTATTTCTTCATTCTGCCTTAGGATAATTTGACTCTCGACTGTTTCAGGGGCTCTAGAAGCGTTCCTTCTGCATCTATCTCATCCAGTCTCAGCCTTATAACTTCATCCAAACTTCATTTAATGACCATAACTATAATGTTACTAACATTAGGCTTAGTAGGGACAACATACCCCTGTGATCTACTGAGAACTATAGACCAAGTGCCTTCTTCTGTCGGGTTATGGAGTCTGCCTGAAAAGATACATCTCCTTTAGACCTAAAAATTGATCTGATACATGACACAAAAATGCTCAACAACTTACAACATTAGCAACCTACCTACTTGCTTAAGTAACAAAAGGTGAATGAAGTAAAATTAAAAAAAACTCTACAAACTGAAAAGAAATGCTCGACTACCAAATTATTTATATACATAAAACTTCTACTCTAATTAGTTCAACCACTTTGATAAAGTGAAATGACATTTCCAATGATACCAAGTAAGTTTGTTACTACTGGGTTGAGATCCTTGCATGTGCTTTTGCAAAATTAGGATCAACACAAGGGAAAGTTGTAACATCATATGATTATGAAGTTCACACTTATAATCTGAAAATAATAGTCTAGTATAACTCAAGTCATTTGAGACATGGGTTAGTGTATACTCCAAACAAAATTCCACTAGATAATGAAAAGTATGAGAAACAATAATGGACTCGACAAGAATTGAGGTTTCATCTTCATGATGAATTTGATTGAACTGCTCCAAGCTACTCTTCGATTTCTCTACTTCTGATTTTGATGAAGAAAAAGGAGGAAGTACAAAGGATTCATCACATTGAAAAATTTCCACTGGTTCTTTTTCATTATGGTCAAACTCTATATCTTTAGGAACAACTGGAAGAGATACATTAGTCTGAAATTCTTCATCATAGCTCTCATAATTATCATACACTGGTGTACCAACAACATTTTCTGAACATTCCACTTTAGATATTTGTTCCTCAATACCAAGCTCTGATTCTGTGTTATGATGGTCATATATGAACCTATCATTGTTTGAAATTTATGTGAATGATGATACATAGATCAACACATCTTCTTCAACTTCATATTCATCGAAAACAAGATCTGTGTTGTAGAATCTAGTATGAGAAGATTTACAAGAATCATTCTTATATTCCTCATGAAACAACCATTGAGTAGTATATTTCTCATACAAAACAAGGGGCGACACATCATCATTAACGTTACCTTGCAATAGACTTACAAAACTTTCAGCAACACAATCCTGATTTTGATCAATACGTGTGAAAGAAAACATTGTCTCTTCTTGAAAATCTTCATGAATATATCCATAACTAACATCCTTTTCAAACTCAATTTCAAAAAATTATTTCTCCTCCTTACTGTTGTAGGAGCAATCTTTGTTATGTTCTATAACTAAATCGATTTCTTCATTACAACAATGTTCAAAAATAAAATCAGAATATGGAAATTCAGAAACCCTCTCCAGATCTTCCTGAAAATATAAAAATTCATCAACGCATACCATATTTCTTGAAACAACAATAGGTATTTACAATTCATGACCGTACTTAAAAGGATAAATCCCCATCTGAAAAGAATTTTGACTAATATCTTGAAGGAAAGGAAGAAGTATTGTATCCTCCTATAGATTCTCTAAAACTTTTGTCAATCACTCTCCAATGATACCTCTTCATTTGAATTTGTCACGCCATATACTTCATTTTCACTGTTATAGTAAGCTTCCCTTTCAAAATATTATTTATATTCATCATCTGTGATCTCCCTTTCCTCTTCATTATCACAGGGAGAGTCTTCTATGTCCTTTGAAACCGATTTAAAACTTTCATTGCAACAACTTCCAAGAGGAAGATCAATGGGATAACTCCTTTTATAATGAGAATGAAACAACATATGAAAATCCTTCAGTGAATCTATACACACATTAGGCAAGGATCTGTACCATTGATGAGCGTCTCTCTCTAAAAACAACATGAAAATTTTCATGAGGACATCATGATGAAATATACTCAACTGACAGATACAATAATGAAATTCTACTAAATGATGAGCCAAATTATCATTATCAACTTATCTGAATCTAGGAATATAGTCTTCCCAGACTCTTATACCAGGCACGGGATTAGGAAATCCAAGTATATTTTAAAAATCAAGTGGAGCAAACCTTAAAACTACTATATATGTTGGTCCTAAAGTCTGCACCTAATTGCTAAAGGGAAGAGCTAGGCCACCTCAAGTTTGGAATGGTTGGTTTTTTTATAAGTTGGTTTTGTTGGTAAGCTAAATGATAGGTTTTCAAAGATGATAATTTGGTTGAACATGCCACACAATATAAATGTAAGTTCTCCTTGGCTAATGGTATGAACTTTGATGAACAATTGGGTACATTGAAAGATAAAGAAAGGAAACAACAACAAGCAATGCAATGAATTACCTGTCGTGAGATAACTAAGATTTAAAATGATATTTTAAGACCTAGACAAATATTTGGATACAAATCATCCAACAGGTTGCCAAAACTGATATTTTTACTAAAACATTGGTTGTATAACAGGTTGCATAATCAACAAAAAGATGAATTAGGACAATAGATGGAAGAAAAATGAAATGTGCATTGCACACATCTTAAACTTGCATCCAAGATAAGATTAAAACACATATAGATTTGAGTAAGAAAACACAATTGTCATCAATATATATTTATCAGGTAGAGATATTTACAATCATATGAATAGGTCCATCCAATTCTTATACTTCAATCTTTTCACTAAAAACTGAACCCTCGGACAATACAAAAATTGCTTATTTATCATTGCTGCAAAGGATTTCGACCATTCTCAAAACTGAAGCTTAACTCTGCATAACAACTAAATGATCAGACTAACATTCCTTCACTACAACATAGATACACCTTTTAACTTGAGTGCATTTAATAGAAATACCAGTCATGACATACTTTAACTTAATCTTAACAAAAATGTAGCTCATATTACACAAAAAATGACCACTTATTATGCTTTGACACTAATGTTTCAAACTTAGAGTAACTAGACATCTACAAGTGCAAAATACTTCTACTATCTAAAATGGAGTGAAACAACCCTTAACAAAATGACCATGACAAATGATAATGATTGGAAGTGTGCATTGGTACCCACGTGCATTCCAGTTGGAGACTAACTGGGAGATAACTTGCTTAGATGGAAACATCCTCAGATTCCTCCTTCTTAATAGGAGCATTCTAGTTTAGATGATATCCTTCAAGAAGAAGCAGGTCTTCTGTTGTTTTCTTTGTAATTTATGATACTTTTTTTACAGCTTAGAATGTTGTTTTTCCAATTCTTGATTTTGTTGTTGCAAAGTTTGAATTTGCAGCTTTAATGTTTGCACTTGGTGGATGTCCTTTGCAACCTCATCATCCTCTTCTGTTGGTTTGAATATGACTTGTTTCTTGCATTTCTCTTTCAACCTATGCTATTCATCCATGATATATTTCTTGTGATCAACCAACATTCTTCTTTTCCTGGACCTCATTTCATACCTATGTATTATTTCAGGTCCTTTTCTATGTGCTTCATATGCTCATGTTCTTATGATATGCTAGCCTTAATTTCTGGTTTAATGTCCTCTGAATATTGCTTGGAGGGTACCCCTGCATTTGGGGAGATGCCATAAAAATCCTGCTCAGGATTTGGGCCAAAATACCCTGCATCTTGTTGTAATCTTGAATCTGCAGGGTACTCTATTTTGACAGCTGCAAATTGTACTCCTGAAGCTTCATGTTAATGTTTATTCCATTATTATAGTTCTTTGCATTTCAATAGATAAGAGCAACATAAGAACATGATCACTGAGAAATACACATTTGCAAGAGACACAACATTTATCCTGGGAACCCCTCTAGGGGAAGAAAACCCATCAAAAAATTCCTTATCATAAATTGCCAATACAATGTTCAAGAGATAAGAATGAGCAAGTGTGTTGTGTGATAAAGTGAGGCGCTAGCCTCTCTATATATACAAGACTGGCACGTGTGAAAGGTCTTCACTGGCAAGGCCAACCTCTCACTCTGGGTGGGTAAACCCACCTTTAATTTAATTATGGGTCTCAATAATAATTGTTGGGGCTGACTTCTTATTCTGCCTATTATAATTGTCCGTTGACCAATCCGCAAAAGGGGATTTGGTCATAATACAATTACCGACATGATTAATCCACAATGGGGATTAATCCTATGAATAAAATAGCAATAATAATGAGAATACTCTTCGCAGTTACATTATTTCAACACTCCCCCTTAACAAGAAGGGTATTCTTCAACAGCATCAGGTGAGAGAGGTCTGCATCATTAATGGCATCAGGAGGACAGTATCGTCAATATCATCTTGAAACATTGGCTAGCACATTTACAAGTCATCGGAAGTTTTCTTCATCGACAACATCATCATTCTCGAAAGAATGCCATCATCATCTGCATAGCACTAGGCTGGCACATCAAATATGTATCAATAAAAATGATACCTCATCATAGAACTAGGCTGGCACATCAAATATGTATCAATAAAAATGATACCTCATCATAGCACTAGGCTGGCACATCACAGTACTACACTGGCTCAATGTCACAGCTAATAAGCTGGTAGCTCAGTGTCAGTCAGATCTTTCTTTACGTCTAACAACTAGGTCAGAAGCAAGGTATATATATATATATCATCTTGCTTTACATATAACAACTGGGTCAGAAGCAAGGAACACATCAACATCTCTCTTTACATATAACAATGAGGGCAGAAGCGAGGAATCATATTGATTTACGTCTAACAACTAGGTCAGAAGCAAGGAACACATCAACATCTCACTTTACGTCTAACAACGAGGTCAGAAGCGAGGAATCATCTTGCTTTACGTCTAACAACTAGATCAGAAGCAAGGAACACATCAACATCTCACTTTACGTCTAACAATGAGGTCAAAAGAGAGGAATCATCTTTCTTTACGTCTAAAAACTAGGTCAGAAGCAAGGAACACATCAACATCTCACTTTACGTCTAACAATGAGGTCAGAAGCGAGGAATCATCGTGCTTTACGTCTAAAAACTAGGTCAGAAGCAAGGAACACATCAACATCTCGTGTTACGTCTAACAACGAGGTCAGAAGCGAGGAATCATCTTGATTTACGTCTAACAGCGAGGTCAGAAGCAAGGAACACGCATCGTCATGCTTTACGTCTAACAACGAGGTCAGAAGCAATGACTCATCTTGCTTTACGTCTAACAGCGAGGTCAGAAGAAAGGAACACACAGTGTCATGCTTTACATCTAACAGCGAGGTCAGAAGCAATGACTCATCTTGTTTTAGGTCTAACAACGAGGTCAGAAGCAAGGAACACACAGCGTCATGCTTTACGTCTAACAGTGAGGTCAGAAGCAATGACTCATCTTTCTTTACATCTAACAGTGAGGTCAGAAGCAAGGAACGCACAGCGTCATGCTTTACGTCTAACAGCAAGGTCAGAAGCAATGACTCATCTTTATTTACGTCTAATAGTGAGGTCAGAAGCAAGGAATATATATACTCCCCCTTTCAGGGAGGGTCCTTTCGAACTATACCAAGCTTATCTCGAAAGTGTTCAAACTTTACACGAGATAGAGGTTTGGTCAACACGTCAGCAACCTGGTCATCTGTGCTAATGTATTGGATCTTCAAGGCTCCTCTCTGTACCATGTCGCGGATGAAATGATAGTGGATCTCTATGTGCTTCGACCTGTCATGGAATACAGGATTTTCTGTCATCTTTATGCAACTCTGGTTGTCAAATAGAATCACAGTTTCTCTCATCTCTAAGTCAAATAGGCCAATCAGCCACTTTTGAATCCATATAGCTTCGCAGCTAGCAGAACATGCGGCAATGTACTATGCTTCCGTTGTGCTGAGAGCAATATTGGATTGCTTCCTGCTCTGCCATGAGATCATGGTTGATCCCAAACTGAAAAAGCATCCAGAAGTGTTTTTTCTATCTGCAACGCTTCCTGACCAATCTGCATCAGTATATCCACTCAATGTGAAGTCATGATCTCCATCATAGCTGAGTCCATAATCCATTATACCTTTAAGGTACCTCATCACATGTTTTGCAGCCACTAGGTGAACACGTATGGGCTCTACCAGAAACTGACTCAAGGTGTTCATTGCAAAATAGATGTTTGGTTTGGTGTTCTTCAAGTACATCAACGATCCAATAATCTGTCTATACAGTGTGGCATCTATCAAGTCTGACGAAGTATAGACCAGCAGCTTCAGCTTCGCTTCCATGGGTGTATTCATGGACTTACATTCTAGCATGTTGAATCTCTTTAAGATTTCGACTATGTACTTCCCTTGGTTAAGGAAGATCCTTTATGGACTCTGCCATACCTCAAGGCCTAAGAAGTAATGCATTAGACCAAGGTATTTCATTTCAAATTCCGTGGCAAGTCTCTTTTTACATTTAGCGATGAGATTTTCTTCTCCAGTTAAGAATAAGTCATCCACATACAGTAGTAAGATTACTGGTTCATTATCCATAATTTTGAAGTAGAGATCTGAGTCTTCTTTACTCTTGGTAAAGCCTAAGCTCGTCAAGAAACTGTTTATACGGCCATACCAAGCTCTTGGAGCTTGCTTCAATCCGTATAAAGCTTTCTTCAATCTACAAACATGAGACTTCCTATTTTCAACCTCAAATCCTTGGGGTTGCTCTATATACACTTCCTCTTCGATAACACCATTCAGGAAAGTTGTCTTCACGTCCATCTGGTGCAGCTTCCATTTCATCTTGGCTGCAAAAGCTATGATGGTTTTGATCAAAGTGTATCTAGCCACAAAAGCGAATGTCTCTTCATAGTCAATGCCTTCCTTCTGGGAAAAGCCACGAGCGAAAAATCTTTCTTTATATTTCTCAATACTTCCATCAGCAGCATGTTTTATTTTGAAGAGCCATTTTGATGATACCACATCCTTACTTTTTGGTCTGGGAACTATTTCCCATACATCATTCTTTATTATGGATT
>ML809069.1:19684-34525 GCA_009831015.1 Picea engelmannii
TAGTATATTACTAGTAGTTTAGTTTAGATATAAGTTTAGTTAGATATATATGAATTAGTATATTAGATTGTTTAATTTCAGTAAATATATTAGATCGTTTAATTTCAGTAAGTTTTATTTCTTATTCATAAAATCATAAAAATCATAAAAATATCTCTGGCTGTCTTAGGGCTGAAATCAAATGAGTTTTACAAGTTTTATTCAAATCTGCAACTTGTAGATATTGTATATTTGTGAATAAGTTGTAATCCAATTAGTAATTAGATATTTAAATGTTAGAGTTAGTGTAATAGTAATTAGTAGATTGTATATAATAGTTAGAGTAGTTTATATTTAGTTTTAATTTATTTGGTAGTTTGTTTTAATTAGTTTAGTTTGTTTTATTAGTTTTAGTTTGTTTTAGTTAGTTTAGTTTGTTTTATTTGTTTTAGATAGATTAGTTAGTTTAGATTAGTTCTCTCTTTGGTTCTTGTAGGACCTTAGAGCGGCCAACGGAGCCGTTAAACCCGTCAGGGTGGTTCATTCCAAACGGCTTGGGTTATTAGACAACCCCTGACCGGTTCCACTCTCTCAGTTGACGGACGGACAATTTCGCCCGTCAACACTCTTGTAAACCCACATATTTCATAAAGTAATCCCAAGACATTTCAATTTCATCCAATGCGAAGAGAACCAAGATTTTGATCAAACCTTGATGATACAAGATTTTGTGGGCAGACTCGAGATGGCCCTGAACCCTTATGGCCATTTTAGTGAGGATTTTGAGCAAACAAAAAGGAAAATTTAACTCTTTATCCCCACTCAGGTGCATTCGAAAATGAAGGTGGTAACAATGTATACTCATGAATCGACCCTCACCTTTGATGTATCTTTGAACTGCTGTGAGAGGACCTTTCCATTCTTCTTTTATCCATGCAAAAGGAATCCCCTGGCTACAGTCGGGGTTTTGGTGCTCTGTCAAGATAAAAACACAATGGGATCACAGTGGATGAGGGGGTTACAGGATTTTCAAGAAAAGTCGAATGGAAGAGCTGACTCCTTGACAAGATTCTAAAGAAGGATTCAAGAGGCCTGTCAAAAGTTTTGGTGTAGATTTTAAAGAAGAAAGTGAATCTTCAGGTATATCAACCAAATTTATGGATTTAGCACCTTTATGAACAAAATAAGGAAATATTTCGAGATAAGGGTTACCTAAATAAGGAGAGATCTGATGTTCTCTGACATTTCTCCAGGTCAAACAATGTTTTGGATCCGAATAGACTGGAATTTGATCTGGGTCAAGGTGGCTTCTGGTATGTCTTCTAGTAGAGGCTAGGTTGTCCTTTTGTGGAGTCACCAAATGAAAGATTAACAACCAAGTACTTGAGGCTTGTTCACCATCAAGTCTCAGAGCTTACAATGTCGTATCCCTAGGGAATATTTCTTCAACTTACGTCCCTGACAACGACGCCATTTCATATGTTATCCCTCGAGATATTCCAGGCCATTGTTGGAACAATATCAAGACACCCTAGGGGACAAGACTCAGGATGAATCTTAAGGGAAAATTTTTAGTAAAATAATTGTGCAATTTTGGGAAGTTTTTCCCTCTCTCTTTCTTTAAACTAAAGGACCTCAAACAACTCTCAGTTCAGCTGACAAATGCTCTCAACTATCCAAGGCGTATGTCTACGAGTGTTTCAGTCAACCAAGCTTTAAAAGGAAAATCAAGTGATGAATTAGAAGAAAAACAAGATAAACATACAAGGCACTACTGAGAATGAATCCTATAGCTTATGGAAATAGAACAATATGTTGAGCAATTAAGAATTTGGCATCTCTAACAGCTATATATAGATCAATAAAACATGCTTCAAACAATTGACATCTTCATACATCTAAATACATGGAGGTACCCTCCGCATATCATTCAAATGCATAAATAAATGACAAAAAATGGTCATACATTAAGAGGAACTCACTTCTATATCATAACTAGACATCACATAGTAACACTGAATATGGTGAATAACCTGTTGTCTGAGCTTTTATAAATAAGATATGATGCAAGAGAAGAAAAAATGGGGGGAGATTATTTACAAGAACACAAATCCTGTAAAGAGGGATTACAGAATGAAACTTAAACATAGGGGAGTAATCTCTGGTTGCATGTTGCATTTATCAACTGACTGTGCTCAAGGTTTCTCTGTGATCGAACAATTCTGGTTACAAGAAACTCTTTAAATCCTTAAAGTGTCGACCTTAGCAATGGGTTCCTTCTTTCTCTTTTATTCCTCTCGCTCATTCCCTAAATTGCTTCTTGAAACCACTTCCATCTTCTTGAAATTGTTTCCAACTTCTTGATTCTTGAGTGGTTTTCCCCTTGGTGAAATTGTAAAAATTCACTTTTATCTGTTGTATTTATGTTATGCTGAGATCGTGGAGAAACTGGAGATTTTCTAGCCAAAATATCGCTTCCAATTTTCCCCTTTGAACGCCTGTAATCATTTTTTTTAATGGTCGGATGCTCGAAAACAAATTTGCACACGACTGAGACTCAACAACTGTTGGATCTACATCGGCCAAATCTGGACCATTTATCAGAGTCACACCCATCAGAGTGATCAGAGTCTGAGCCTCAAACAAGAATACAATGAGGGAGCTCCAAAATTACATCTTGATCATTGATCGGAGGGACAAGAGATAATCCGAGATTTGTTGATCTCACCCACCACGAACCCAAAATATGACTAAGGAAATAATCGTCATGTTGACATCATCCTAGATGTGTGGTAACCCTTTGTTTTCTTACGTTGATGTTGATATGGCAAGGAAACTGGCAAGAGCATTGAAGAATGTTCCTTTTTCGATATCGTCGGAGCTTATCATTCGATTTTTAGAAGATTGGGGAAGTTTCACCACTCCGAACAAAGAGTATCGAAGAATATTCCAACATAGCCTTGATTTGCATGCCAACACTAGACTCTAGCACAAAAGTCAACTATGGCATGAATATTATTACACTGACGTCACCTTGGACATGTGGCAAATTCTTACTAGTCAGCGTCGACACTGATGTGGCGGACATATACTACACGTGTCACCTGTTTTCGAGATATTGACCTATGTATATGGCAAGTTCCATGTGTCCACGTGGTAGCCTCTGGTTGGCTTGGAAGTGCTCTACTGGCATGCCACATTTAATGTTGATATGGAACACTAGGTTCATGCATTAAATTTAGTTCGTTGATCTTTTGGGACACGGTTGATGGCGTGATGGAATCTGGACCGTCCATCGGAGGTTCCTCTTTAGAGTGTTGCAGGACCAATTTCAAATGGGACTCCGAAAAAAGGATTGTGAAGTAAATATTGATCGTCAATCTAGAGCCGCCATGGGGAGTCCAACAATGCACGATATTCATCGATATAGATGCAGTCGAAAACAACATTCAACTAAGGCAAGGACATCGTGATGATGTCACCTTGGACACATGGAAATTTTCTATTGGCACATGGTGGCACTAGCGTGGTAAGGGAGCAGTACACGTGTCACCGATATTTGATATTTTTACCTATGCATACATCAGGTTCCACCTGTCCACATGGTAGCTGATGATTGGCTCTGATAGTGCCCCACTAACATGTTGAATTGACACCTGGCCAAGAGGCTTTGATACATGAGGGAAGATCTGGACTGTTGATCGGTCTCATTTTAACGAGGTCCAAAAGAAGATCTATACCATTGATCGGTCTCATTGGAACGAGGTCCAAAAGAAGATTTGGATCATCCATTGAAGGTGACTCTTCAAAGTGTTGGAGGATCAGGTTCAAACAAAACTCCAAAAAGATAACTCTGAAAAGAGAACAATCTGGACCGTTGATCTGAGAGGCAGGTGCACAATGAGATCTGAGTTGCTGATTTTTTGGGGTCCGAAAAAATCCCAAAATTCTAGTGATTCTAGGATGAGGTCTTATGGTAAGCCCCTGGGCTATTGGCACCTAAGCTCTTCGGGGGCACGATAAGCCTTATTTGGCCTCCGATAAGCACCCAAGGGATAAAGTGTTTCCTTATGCGCATGCGGGCATGGAGTTTTTACTATTTCTTCATTATGCCTTAAGATAATTTGACTCCTGACTGTTTCAGGGGATCTGGAAGCTTTCCTTATGCCTCTATCTCATCCAGTCTTGTCCTTATAACTTCAACCAAATTTCATTTAATGGCCAGAACAATAATGTTACTAACACCTTCTATGGAAATATATCCTTAAAACAATCTAGCCTATTGAAAGGGATGATCATATTCTAGGAAGAAAACAATGGTTACTTGTTCTGGTAAGATCTGTAAGCCATTCCTCCAAATCTAGTATATGAGCTTGTAAACCTCCACTATAGTATCATGCACTGCTTAATAGTTATACTCTCACCTCAAGCGAGTGGATTTACCTATCACATTACCCTTTCTCACCTAACCCAAGGCTGACATTAAATAGATGAAGGAATCTTATCTCACTAAAGGGAGTTTTCTTTACCTCTTACTTCCTTATATTCTTGGGTGAGATATAACCCTTGACCCTTGACCTCCTTACAAGCCAAGCAAGTACTTCATGTGTTCTAGTTTAGTTATACTTTGGAGTGTTATGGATAACATTTGTTATCCCCAAATCCTAGGGAAAACTAAGGAGATGATGTCTTGAGTCCCTTAGGATGTAGACATGGAGTACAGAGAGACAACTTGACCAACAATGTCCACTTGCATAGACAAAGGCCCACCTTGCCACCATAGTTTTGTCATACAGTTGGCTTAGGTTGATGGACAATTGGTATGTATTATTGATTTTCATTGATGTCAACCATTGGAGAGTGATATTTTATATTTATTTCAACCCTTAGTGATTGATGTCAACCCTTGGAGAAAGTCTGGTAGCGAATTTTGGTAGCACAAAGGTTTGGGTAATGGACCCAAGTTTGTTTGATGTATAATGGTATGAGTTTTAATATATTTGAAGGTAAGACTATTATATATGGGTAGTACATGTCATGACATTCCCAGTGTTATATGGAACGTCACATAACTCCTCACGGTTAGAGAGTTATGGCCTTGTAAAGTTGGAGAACCCAGGTTTGGGTAATGGACCCAAGTTTGTTTGATGGATAATGGTATGAGTTTTGATATATTTGCAGGTAAAACTATTCTAGATGGATAGTACATGTAATTCCAATTTCGATGGTATGTGTAACGTCACATAAATTCTCACGGTTAGAGAGTTATGGCCATGTGAAGTTGGAGAACCCTCATGAATCATATAGAAGCCCCAAAAGGTCAAAGTGGTTTAAGAGATTTTAGAAGGTAAATAATAAAGTGAAGTGATGAGTGTACTATAAGTCAAAGTGAATACAAAATAAATTATTTAAACAATAAAGTTAATGGATAAATTACTAAGTTACAAGTGGTTAGAAGTGGGTTAACCCTAAAATAAGGAAAGTGGGTTAAGATGGTTAAAAGGTAACCCCTTGTGGAAGCTACATGAAATTATAAATAAGAGGAAAGGCTCTCTAATTTTAATCAAACTTGAGCATATTGAATATCTACAGGTGACTGAGGTAACCAATGGATATCTAAGCCGAATTTCAGAGGGAAGGTGAAGTAAAGAAGACTAAAATTCAAGGGAGGATAAATTATTTTGATGATGCTTTCTAAGGTATGTTATTTACAGGTTATCTCACCATTTTTGCAATAAATTGTTTTCTAGAATGATTCAGACTGTGAAATTGGGAGGCCATTGAGGAAACATATCCAAGTAGTTGTGGTACAAATTTCATCTTGTGGGTTGTTGTATTTTTGGAGTTACACTCCGTGGAAAATAGGGTTTGTGGCTAGTACTAAAACTAGTCTAAAACAAGTGTTTCGGGTAAAAACGTCATAACTTCTTCATAACATATCCAAATTCAATAAGAACAAATGTGTTGGTTAAGTCTATAGTATTTTTTGTACAAGTTTCGGATCCATAAAACAAAGATTTCGTGTGGGGCACGCTCTACAAGTTCACTCTCTAGAATAAGCCATAATTCAACAAGGTGTGTCATTTTTTCTATAACTCATTTTCTGAGAGGTTCCAAGTAGTGACACCTAGAGGAATTGCATAAAACACACTGAAGAACATTGTGTATTATTTTCAAATCTTTGTTTTTTACAAGTACATAGTTATGATTATTTCAAGTTAGGGTCATTGACTAATGCAAAACTAGTCATGTGAGACTAAAGTAAACTTAGATGAAAATGTGAGTCTCTTTTTGTTAAAGTTAAGGAAGGTTTGCAGGTATGAGATCATATACACCAAGTCTATTACAGAGTTACAAATCAGATTTGGATGATGAAATTGATGAGTGCTTTTGGTTGAGGTACATGTTGGGTACATGGTTGAGACAAGTAGATGATGAGTTGGCACATACATGAGGTGTATAGTTGATGATGTTGGTACATCTTGATGAGTCATAGTTGATGAATAGTTGATACATTATTGGTACATACTTGGTACATGGTTGGAGGCACTTGTTAGAAGTATTGTTGACACATGGTTTATGGATGATGTAACATACTTGTATTGATATATTATTAGAAGAACATATTGATCTTGGTGATGATTATGAGTTGTTGTGTTATACTTGGTCGATGCACATATTTGAGATTTGTCTTGGTGATTGACATTGGTGAGAAGATCTAATTTGGTTGATAATATTGATGAGACAGGTTGTTGTGATAGGTTGTTTTGAAAAGTTGTTGTGACATGTTATTCGTATAGGTTTGGTGCATGGTTGATGCACTTATTCATGGTACATGTTGAGATATAGGTTGGTGCATGGTTGATACACTTGTTTTTGGTACAGGTTGATTACAGGTTGTTTGGTACATGTTGGTGCATGATTGATGCACTTGTTTTTGGTACAGGTTGATTACAAGTTGAGGTAGAGGTTGATGCATGGTTGATGCATGGTTCAGGTTATTGGTACAGGTTGTTTGGTGCAGGTTGATTGGTATAGGTTTATAGCAGTATATCTCATAGTGATATTGTGACAATGGTTCCATCATTCTACTTATACATCAAGGAGATTGGACGGGGCAAGGATAGGTAGTTGTAGCCACCTTCTGGTTGTAGATGGAGAACATAGGGGTTGTAGCCTCTTTCTAGTTGTAGCCAGAGAATTGAGGAGTTGGAGCTTCCCTCAGGTTGTAGCCTGAGAAACTAGGGGGTTGGAGCCTCCTTCCAGTTGCAACTGGAAAACAATAGAAGTTGGTGCTTCCAATGAATGTAATTCTTAAAGACATATAAGAAAAAACATTTTGTGGTTTTATCCTGCTTTGGGTTTCCATGTAAAATATTGGTATACTATGTATGTGTGTGATTGCTCATGTGTTCATTGTTTATTTACTCTGCAACTATTGGATGATAATGCTACATTGATATAACACTTGTATTTTATGGTGAAAAATGATTAAATTTCTCTATTACTGATTCACCCCCTCTCTTAGTAATCCAACAATTGGAATCAGAGCTGGTTCCTTCAGGAAACAATTTAACCACTGGAAGGAGATCATGGATTATTCTGAGAATGAGGTACCAATGTTTAATGGTCAGAATGATTTTAAATATGAGATGTGGAGCATAAGAATGAAAGTAGTTTTGCAGGCACAGAGACATTATATTTGGCTATTAGTTGTTAGAGGATATGATAGTTCAAAAAGAGAAAAGACTGCAACCAAGAAGGAATTGAAGAAGAATAACAAAATAAAAATGGATTTCATTTGGGAAGGATTACCTAATCCGGTAAGAGAAAATGTTGGTAAGTTTTCATCAGCCAAAGAACTTTGGGATAAGTTACATGACATATATTCTTCACCCATCACAGATTCAGAAAATGCTAAAGAAGATACAGATACAGATCAAGAAGAATTATGTTCACCATGTAAAACATATTCATAAGATGAAGAGTACATAATCACCAGAGGTATGTTGTTTTACTTTAATTGTGAAAAACGTGGACATCTTGAAATAGAATGCCATGAAGGAAATGAGACAGAAAAACTAATTGAAAATGAAAACAATTATGAGGCAAAATTGACTAGTGATTTAGATGAACTAACAGAATAAAACAAGTCACTCAAGAAAGAATTGATGAAACAAAAGGAAAGTGTTCATATTTTTTAAGAAGCCCAAAAGGTCATCGAAAACTTAAGAACTCAGCTAGAAGAAGACAGAAAGATCGAAGAAAATATTGAATATCAAAAGCAATATTTGGAAGCCAACATAGAAGCACAGAAGGAAGAAGCAGAAATGAGAGAGAAGATATTGACAGATCATCTTAAGGAAAGAACTAATGATCTAAACCATATTGAGACAGAGTTTGGTCAAGAAGAGAAAGGAATTGAAGAATAAATAATCACATTAAAAATTCATCTTGAAGAAACAAAAAGAACATAAGAAGTCATGGAGTCTCAGATAATGAAAAAAGAAGAAGAGGTTGAGAAACTTGAAGAAGAAGTTGTCACATTGAGAATTAAATTCGTCAAGCTCAAAAAGAACGTTGAATAGACAAAAACATCCACATCAGTTATAGAGAATGAAGAGAGGCACTCAAGGTTTCTAGAAAAGAAGAATGAAGAAAATAGAAAGAGTTATGCAGAAGTACTCAAAGGAAGGAATCATGGTCAACCAGAATCTAAGAAAAGTATTGAAGATACATCTTCAAGAAGACCATGCATGTTCGAGCCACAAAGAATCTTCAATCATGAACATGATCAGTCAAGGAAGAAATTCAGAAGGACTACACCACAAATAAAATCAGTCACTCCTAGGTATGCAAATTTATTTTATGGTCATTGTTTTTATTGTACTAATTTTGGACATAAGGTTGTGGATTGCACGGATTATAAAAGAAATGTTCAAGCAAGAAGTGCATATGTGGCCCCACGTAACATTGAATGTTACAAATTTCATAACTATGGATACATAGCTAGTGATTGTAGAAGCATGATCGATACTTCCATGAAAGAGAACACTGATATCATATATAAGAAAGTATGGATAACAAAACACGAAGAACAGGTGAACAAACACTAGGTCCCAAAGATCACAAGATTGTCAATAAAAAGAGATAAAGAAAATTATACAGCGAAAAAGAAAGATGTTAGAAACATAAAGGTTTGGAAAATAACTAAAAGAAAATAAGGACAAGTAAATAAGGAACATGTTCAAGAGATTATACTTTCAGGCATTGTAGTGAAAGATGAATCCACAGACAGAAAGAAAGAAGTCAAAGCTCATAGAAATGATGAATCTACCAATGAATATGACGATGAATACACATCAAAGCAGGAATTCTTCTTAGCCATCCGACTTAGAGACTCCCATGTAATATGAATATTAGATAGGGGGAGTCTATGCGATAGCTATGACAGACAAAAGAACCATCCTTTGAGAAGCTTGCAGAGTTTGAGAAGATAGATCTAGAGCAATCAATTAGCATAAGTACAATTTCATGGATTAATCAAGACTTCATGATAGTATAGTGATAAATGGGTCAACATTATGGACAATTGTGCAAGTAGAGTCTTGGACAACATGGACGAGAGAATGGATTCATAGACTAGTTCAAAGAGTGGTTCAAAGACAAATAAACATTATCATAATGGATGATAATTACACAGGAAATGGCTCGAACAATGCTAATGGATTTCAAATTGACAAATATGTTTTGGACACATGCAGTGTATACAACAATTCACATTCAAAACAGAGTAATGATCAGAAACAAAAATGACAAAACTCCCTATGAACTATGGAAATGAAGTGTGGAAAACAACGTCTACATCAAGGTAACTCAAGGTAATATTTTATTAATTGAATTTATGTTGATGATATTGTTTTTGGAAGAACTAATGACAGGTTATGCCAGAAATTTGCAAAGGATATGCAGAATGAAATTGAAATGTCATTACTTGGAGAACTATCATTCTTTTTGGGTCTTCAAATATGTCAAAGAAACCAACAAATTTTATTTCTGAAACTAAGTATATCAGAGAAATGTTAAATAGGTTCGAAATGGAACTCCTATGCAAACCAGTTACAAGTTGAGAAAATATGATGATTCAAAGTCTACAGATCGGAGGAAATATAGGTCAATGATTGGTATCTTACTATATGTGACAACATCTAGATCAGATGTAATTCAGGCAATTGGACAAGTGGAATGATTTCAGGTAGCACTAAAGGAATCACATGTCTTAGCAGTAAAGATAATTTTCATATATCTCAAAGGAACAAACGAGTTTGGATCATGGTATCCAAAAGGAAATGATCTATCAATTATGGCCTACATAGATGCAGATTGGGCAGGTTGCATTGATGACCGACGAAGCACCAGTGGAGCAATGTTCTACTTAGATATATAGGTTGAGTATGATGAGCCCATTCCAATCTATTATGATAATACAAGTGCCATCAACATCTCAAAGAACTCGGTGATGCACTCTAAGAAGAAGCACATTCCAATAAAGCATCACTTTCTATGGAAACATGTTGCGGAGAAGAACATCAAAGTTGAATATGTGGGCACAAAATAACAAGTGGCAGACATCTTTACAAAACCGCTTCCAAGGGAAGCCTTTGTGTATTTTCGCCAGAGACCCTGAGTAATTTCTACTCCAAAATGAATGCTTATATTATATGTCTTATATTTACACAAAGAAGCACCATAAAGAGGAAATTTCAGGTTGGGGGATCAGTTTCAGGGAGAGTTTAGTCAGTGGGAGTATCCCCAAGGACGGTTTAGTTAGGGGGAGCAGCCCCAGATGGAAATATACCTTTGCCATTGATGACAAAGGGAGAGAGATTTATCGGATGCAGGATAGAAATGCTTAGAGAGAGAGAGAACATAGGCATGTAGATAGGGGGAGTAGCCCAACGAGAGTTCATTCAAAGGGAGTAGCCCCAAAGGGAGATACCCTTTTCCATTGATGTCAAAGGGGGAAAGATAGAAACATTGATGATGAGTATAAGCATGGATTTTACCATGACTAAGTGTTGCCATCAATGCCAAAGGGGAAGATTATCAGACAATTGGCCTAGGCTGATGGACAATTGGTATGTATTGTTGGTTTTCATTGATGTCAACCATTGGAGAGTGATATTGTAGACTGATGTCAACCCTTGGAGAAAGTCTGGTAGCGAATTTTGGTAGCACAAAGGTTTGGGTAATGGACCCAAGTTTGTTTGATGTATAATGGTATGAATTTTAACATATTTTAGGGTAAGACTATTCTATATGGGTAGTACATGTCATCCAATTCCGGTGGTATGTGGAGCGCCATATAACTCCTCACGGTTAGAGAGTTATGGCCATGTGAAGTTGGAGAACCTAGGTTTGGATAATTGACCCAAGTTTGTTTGATAGATAATGGTATGAATTTTGATATATTTGTAGGTAAGACTATTCTATATGGATAGTACATGTCATTCCATTTTCGATGGTATGTGGAACGTCACATAACTCCTCACGATTAGAGAGTTATGGCCATGTGAAGCTGCAGAACCCTCATGAATCATCTAGAACCCCAAAAGATCAAAGTGGTTTAAGAGATTTTAGAAGGTAAATAATAAAGTGAAGTGATGAGTGTACTATAATTCAAAGTGAATACAAAATAAATTATTTAAATAATAAAGTTAATGGATAAATTACTAAGTTACAAGTGGTTATAAGTGGGTTAACCCGAAAATAAAGAAAGTGGGTTAAGATGGTTAAAAGGTAACTCCTTGAGGAAGCAACATGAAAGTAGAAATAAGAGGAAATACTCTCTCATTTTAATTACACTTGAGCATATTGAATATATAAAAGTGACTGAGGTAACCAAAGGATATCTAAGCCGAATTTCAGAGGGAAGGTGAAGTAAAGAAAGCTGAAATTCAAGGGAGGATAAATTCTTTTGATGATGTTTTCTAAGGTATGGTATTTACATGTCATCTCACCATTTTCACAATAACTTTTTTTTAGAACGATTCAGATCATGAAATTGAGAGGCCATTGAGGAAACATATCCAAGTAGCTGTGGTACAAATTTCATCTTGTGGGTCGTTGTATTTTTGGAGTTACACTCCGTGGAAAATAAGGTTTGTGGTTAGTCCTGAAACTAGTCTAAAACATGTGTTTCAGGTAAAAACGTCATAACTTTTTCATAATATATCCAAATTCAGTAAGACCAAATGTTTTGTTTAGAGTACATTATGTAGTGTTCTTTGTACAATTTTCAGATTCATACAACAAATATTATGTGTGGAGCATGCTCTACAAGTTCGCTCTCTAGAATAAGCCAGAATTCAACAAGGTATATCATTTTTTCTATAACTTCGTTTCTGAGAGGTTCCATGTAGTGACACCTAGAGTAATTGCATAAAAAACACTGAAAAACATTGTGTATTAGTTTCATATTTTTATTCATTGCAGGTACATAGTTATGATTATTTCAAGTTAGGGTTGTTGACTAATCCAAAACTAGTCATGTGAGACTAAAGTAAACTTTGATAAAACTGCGAGTCTCTTGTTAAAGTTAAGGAAGGTTTGCAGGTATGTGATCATATACACCAGGTCTATTACAGAGTTACAAATCAGATTTGGATGATGGAATTGATGAGGGCTTTTGGTTGAGGTACATGTTGGGTACATGGTTGAGACAAGTAGTTGATGAGTTGACACATACATGAGATGTATAGTTGATGATGTTGGTACATCTTGATGAGTCATAGTTGATACATGATTGGTACATACTTGGTACATGGTTGGAGACACTTGTTAGTAGTATTATTGACACATGGTTTATGGACGATGTAACATACTTGTATTGGTATATTATTAGAAACACATATTGATCTTGGTGATGATTATGAGTTGTTTTGTTATGCTTGGTTGATGCACATCTTTGAGAGTTGTGTTGGTGATTGATATTGGTGGTTGTTGTGATAGGTTGTTTGGACAAGTTGTTGTGGCAGGTTATTCATACAGGTTTGGTGCATGGTTGATGCACTTATTCATGGTACAGGTAGAAGTATAGGTTGGTACACGGTTGATGCACTTGTTTATGGTACGAGTTGATTACAAGTTGTTTGGTACATGTTGGTGCATGGTTGATGCATTTGTTTATGGTACAGGTTGATTACAGGTTGAGTTACATGTTGATGCATGGTTCAGGTTATTGATATAGGTTTTTTGGTGCAAGTTGATTGGTACAAGTTTACAACAATCTATCTCACAGTGATAGTGGGACAGTGGTTTCATCATTATACTTATACGTCAGGGCGGTTGGACGAGACAATGATAGGTGGTTGTAGCCACCTTCCGGTTGTAGCTGGAGAACATAGGGGGTTGTAACCTCCTTCTTGTTGTAGCCAGAGAATTGGGGAGTTGGAGCTTTCTTCAGGTTGTAGCCTGAGAAACTAGGGGGTTGGAGACTCCTTCTAGTTGCAGCTAGAAAACAAAGGAAATTGGTTCTTCCAATGAATGTAATTCTTAATGACATATAAGAAAAAAAATTCTATGGTTTTCTCCCACTTTGGGTTTCCACGTAAAACACTGGTGTACTATGTATGTGTGTGATTGCTCATTTGTTCATTGTTTATTTACTCTGCAACTATTGGATGATAATGCTACATTGATATAACCCTTGCATTTTATGGTGAAAAATGATTAAATTGTTCTATTACTGATTCACCCCTCCTCTAAGTAATCCAACAAGTTCCAGGTTCATCATGACGTTGTCCAACACATTTGTTGGATTTCAGAAGACATTGGGTCTTGCTCCATGAGATACACGCTATGTATCATGGTGAGTGTCATTTCAATATTTGAGGCATTTGAGTTTGTTGCATCTATAACCGTTTTTTATTATGTAAGGTTTTCTTAGACATTATACTTTTTTCTCTGTTTCACTTTGGTGGTTGACATTGTGCCCTAATAAGTGGGTCACCCTTAGGGATAGGTGTGCTACTGGGAGGTCCTCTTGATGAGTCATCATGCCATTCCCAACCATACTTGTCACTTTCTACACTTCACCCCCTCATCTCCTTACCTTTTTGGTTTTCAGGTGTATTGACCCAAGAAGGTATTGTCCCTCATTTCATGGGAAGAAGGGGTTGAAGGCCCATAGGCTTGTAACTAGTAAAAGATAAAATCCAATCATGAACCTTCTAGATGTTCTCCTAGGGATCTTGAGGACAATGAAATGTCTCTCATAAGAAACTGATGGGACCCGTAAAAAAAATAACTAATACAAAATGCCAAGCAAGGTGGAGCATGTGTGGGCACTTTGTTTTATGCTTAGGTAGAAGCCCCACACATGGTTTCAACTTGGGGAAGCATGATGTGACCTGGATAGAGTCTAGGTGGGCATTGTTTTTCATGATTAGATAGAAGACCCACCTTGGCTTCAACGTGGAAACATCTTAAAATAATAAAAGGAAATAAATAGTCTTGGAAAAAGGTTGCATTGAAAACGAAGGTGCAATACACCCTCTACAAAGGCACCCATAAATGAGACACTACAATCCCTTGTATGTCATGAACCCCATGCCCAAGAGTCTTGCCCCCATCCATGTCACTTCATCCACATGACTTAGAGAAAGGTTCACTTGGGAAACACTCTTAAACTTGAGGTACGATTCACCCAATATGTCACTTTGTCAACTCTCCCATACCTAAACTTGGTAAATTACATAGGGTCTTTGAGCACTTGTTTATTTTGACAAGGTAGTTTGGATGTACATGCTTAGATGGCTCTTTTATTGATTTGATTTACTTATCATGATGAATTTGACTTGA
>ML809069.1:60017-76528 GCA_009831015.1 Picea engelmannii
ATGGGAAATAGTTCCCAGACCAAAAAGTAAGGATGTGGTATCATCAAAATGGCTCTTCAAAATAAAACATGCTGCTGATGGAAGTATTGAGAAATATAAAGAAAGATTTTTCGCTCGTGGCTTTTCCCAGAAGGAAGGCATTGACTATGAAGAGACATTCGCTTTTGTGGCTAGATACACTTTGATCAAAACCATCATAGCTTTTGCAGCCAAGATGAAATGGAAGCTGCACCAGATGGACGTGAAGACAACTTTCCTGAATGGTGTTATCGAAGAGGAAGTGTATATAGAGCAACCCCAAGGATTTGAGGTTGAAAATAGGAAGTCTCATGTTTGTAGATTGAAGAAAGCTTTATACGGATTGAAGCAAGCTCCAAGAGCTTGGTATGGCCGTATAAACAGTTTCTTGACGAGCTTAGGCTTTACCAAGAGTAAAGAAGACTCAGATCTCTACTTCAAAATTATGGATAATGAACCAGTAATCTTACTACTGTATGTGGATGACTTATTCTTAACTGGAGAAGAAAATCTCATCGCTAAATGTAAAAAGAGACTTGCCACGGAATTTGAAATGAAATACCTTGGTCTAATGCATTACTTCTTAGGCCTTGAGGTATGGCAGAGTCCATAAAGGATCTTCCTTAACCAAGGGAAGTACATAGTCGAAATCTTAAAGAGATTCAACATGCTAGAATGTAAGTCCATGAATACACCCATGGAAGCGAAGCTGAAGCTGCTGGTCTATACTTCGTCAGACTTGATAGATGCCACACTGTATAGACAGATTATTGGATCGTTGATGTACTTGAAGAACACCAAACCAAACATCTATTTTGCAATGAACACCTTGAGTCAGTTTCTGGTAGAGCCCATACGTGTTCACCTAGTGGCTGCAAAACATGTGATGAGGTACCTTAAAGGTATAATGGATTATGGACTCAGCTATGATGGAGATCATGACTTCACATTGAGTGGATATACTGATGCAGATTGGTCAGGAAGCGTTGCAGATAGAAAAAACACTTCTGGATGCTTTTTCAGTTTGGGATCAACCATGATCTCATGGCAGAGCAGGAAGCAATCCAATATTGCTCTCAGCACAACGGAAGCATAGTACATTGCCGCATGTTCTGCTAGCTGCGAAGCTATATGGATTCAAAAGTGGCTGATTGGCCTATTTGACTTAGAGATGAGAGAAACTGTGATTCTATTTGACAACCAGAGTTGCATAAAGATGACAGAAAATCCTGTATTCCATGACAGGTCGAAGCACATAGAGATCCACTATCATTTCATCCGCGACATGGTACAGAGAGGAGCCTTGAAGATCCAATACATTAGCACAGATGACCAGGTTGCTGACGTGTTGACCAAACCTCTATCTCGTGTAAAGTTTGAACACTTTCGAGATAAGCTTGGTATAGTTCGAAAGGACCCTCCCTGAAAGGGGGAGTATATATATTCCTTGCTTCTGACCTCACTATTAGACGTAAATAAAGATGAGTCATTGCTTCTGACCTTGCTGTTAGACGTAAAGCATGACGCTGTGCGTTCCTTGCTTCTGACCTCACTGTTAGATGTAAAGAAAGATGAGTCATTGCTTCTGACCTCACTGTTAGACGTAAAGCATGACGCTGTGTGTTCCTTGCTTCTGACCTCGTTGTTAGACCTAAAACAAGATGAGTCATTGCTTCTGACCTCGCTGTTAGATGTAAAGCATGACACTGTGTGTTCCTTTCTTCTGACCTCGCTGTTAGACGTAAAGCAAGATGAGTCATTGCTTCTGACCTCGTTGTTAGACGTAAAGCATGACGATGCGTGTTCCTTGCTTCTGACCTCGCTGTTAGACGTAAATCAAGATGATTCCTCGCTTCTGACCTCGTTGTTAGACGTAACACGAGATGTTGATGTGTTCCTTGCTTCTGACCTAGTTTTTAGACGTAAAGCACGATGATTCCTCGCTTCTGACCTCATTGTTAGACGTAAAGTGAGATGTTGATGTGTTCCTTGCTTCTGACCTAGTTTTTAGACGTAAAGAAAGATGATTCCTCTCTTTTGACCTCATTGTTAGACGTAAAGTGAGATGTTGATGTGTTCCTTGCTTCTGATCTAGTTGTTAGACGTAAAGCAAGATGATTCCTCGCTTCTGACCTCGTTGTTAGACGTAAAGTGAGATGTTGATGTGTTCCTTGCTTCTGACCTAGTTGTTAGACGTAAATCAATATGATTCCTCGCTTCTGCCCTCATTGTTATATGTAAAGAGAGATGTTGATGTGTTCCTTGCTTCTGACCCAGTTGTTATATGTAAAGCAAGATGATATATATATATATACCTTGCTTCTGACCTAGTTGTTAGACGTAAAGAAAGATCTGACTGACACTGAGCTACCAGCTTATTAGCTGTGACATTGAGCCAGTGTAGTACTGTGATGTGCCAGCCTAGTGCTATGATGAGGTATCATTTTTATTGATACATATTTGATGTGCCAGCCTAGTTCTATGATGAGGTATCATTTTTATTGATACATATTTGATGTGCCAGCCTAGTGCTATGCAGATGATGATGGCATTCTTTCGAGAATGATGATGTTGTCGATGAAGAAAACTTCCGATGACTTGTAAATGTGCTAGCCAATGTTTCAAGATGATATTGACGATACTGTCCTCCTGATGCCATTAATGATGCAGACCTCTCTCACCTGATGCTGTTGAAGAATACCCTTCTTGTTAAGGGGGAGTGTTGAAATAATGTAACTGCGAAGAGTATTCTCATTATTATTGCTATTTTATTCATAGGATTAATCCCCATTGTGGATTAATCATGTCGGTAATTGTATTATGACCAAATCCCCTTTTGCGGATTGGTCAACGGACAATTATAATAGGCAGAATAAGAAGTCAGCCCCAACAATTATTATTGAGACCCATAATTAAATTAAAGGTGGGTTTACCCACCCAGAGTGAGAGGTTGGCCTTGCCAGTGAAGACCTTTCACACGTGCCAGTCTTGTATATATAGAGAGGCTAGCGCCTCACTTTATCACACAACACACTTGCTCATTCTTATCTCTTGAACATTGTATTGGCAATTTATGATAAGGAATTTTTTGATGGGTTTTCTTCCCCTAGAGGGGTTCCCAGGATAAATGTTGTGTCTCTTGCAAATGTGTATTTCTCAGTGATCATGTTCTTATGTTGCTCTTATCTATTGAAATGCAAAGAACTATAATAATGGAATAAACATTAACATGAAGCTTCAGGAGTACAATTTGCAGCTGTCAAAATAGAGTACCCTGCAGATTCAAGATTACAACAAGATGCAGGGTATTTTGGCCCAAATCCTGAGCAGGATTTTTATGGCATCTCCCCAAATGCAGGGGTACCCTCCAAGCAATATTCAGAGGACATTAAACCAGAAATTAAGGCTAGCATATCATAAGAACATGAGCATATGAAGCACATAGAAAAGGACCTGAAATAATACATAGGTATGAAATGAGGTCCAGGAAAAGAAGAATGTTGGTTGATCACAAGAAATATATCATGGATGAATAGCATAGGTTGAAAGAGAAATGCAAGAAACAAGTCATATTCAAACCAACAGAAGAGGATGATGAGGTTGCAAAGGACATCCACCAAGTGCAAACATTAAAGCTGCAAATTCAAACTTTGCAACAACAAAATCAAGAATTGGAAAAACAACATTCTAAGCTGTAAAAAAAGTATCATAAATTACAAAGAAAACAACAGAAGACCTGCTTCTTCTTGAAGGATATCATCTAAACTAGAATGCTCCTATTAAGAAGGAGGAATCTGAGGATGTTTCCATCTAAGCAAGTTATCTCCCAGTTAGTCTCCAACTGGAATGCACGTGGGTACCAATGCACACTTCCAATCATTATCATTTGTCATGGTCATTTTGTTAAGGGTTGTTTCACTCCATTTTAGATAGTAGAAGTATTTTGCACTTGTAGATGTCTAGTTACTCTAAGTTTGAAACATTAGTGTCAAAGCATAATAAGTGGTCATTTTTTGTGTAATATGAGCTACATTTTTGTTAAGATTAAGTTAAAGTATGTCATGACTGGTATTTCTATTAAATGCACTCAAGTTAAAAGGTGTATCTATGTTGTAGTGAAGGAATGTTAGTCTGATCATTTAGTTGTTATGCAGAGTTAAGCTTCAGTTTTGAGAATGGTCGAAATCCTTTGCAGCAATGATAAATAAGCAATTTTTGTATTGTCCGAGGGTTCAGTTTTTAGTGAAAAGATTGAAGTATAAGAATTGGATGGACCTATTCATATGATTGTAAATATCTCTACCTGATAAATATATATTGATGACAATTGTGTTTTCTTACTCAAATCTATATGTGTTTTAATCTTATCTTGGATGCAAGTTTAAGATGTGTGCAATGCACATTTCATTTTTCTTCCATCTATTGTCCTAATTCATCTTTTTGTTGATTATGCAACCTGTTATACAACCAATGTTTTAGTAAAAATATCAGTTTTGGCAACCTGTTGGATGATTTGTATCCAAATATTTGTCTAGGTCTTAAAATATCATTTTAAATCTTAGTTATCTCACGACAGGTAATTCATTGCATTGCTTGTTGTTGTTTCCTTTCTTTATCTTTCAATGTACCCAATTGTTCATCAAAGTTCATACCATTAGCCAAGGAGAACTTACATTTATATTGTGTGGCATGTTCAACCAAATTATCATCTTTGAAAACCTATCATTTAGCTTACCAACAAAACCAACTTATAAAAAAACCAACCATTCCAAACTTGAGGTGGCCTAGCTCTTCCCTTTAGCAATTAGGTGCAGACTTTAGGACCAACATATATAGTAGTTTTAAGGTTTGCTCCACTTGATTTTTAAAATATACTTGGATTTCCTAATCCCGTGCCTGGTATAAGAGTCTGGGAAGACTATATTCCTAGATTCAGATAAGTTGATAATGATAATTTGGCTCATCATTTAGTAGAATTTCATTATTGTATCTGTCAGTTGAGTATATTTCATCATGATGTCCTCATGAAAATTTTCATGTTGTTTTTAGAGAGAGACGCTCATCAATGGTACAGATCCTTGCCTAATGTGTGTATAGATTCACTGAAGGATTTTCATATGTTGTTTCATTCTCATTATAAAAGGAGTTATCCCATTGATCTTCCTCTTGGAAGTTGTTGCAATGAAAGTTTTAAATCGGTTTCAAAGGACATAGAAGACTCTCCCTGTGATAATGAAGAGGAAAGGGAGATCACAGATGATGAATATAAATAATATTTTGAAAGGGAAGCTTACTATAACAGTGAAAATGAAGTATATGGCGTGACAAATTCAAATGAAGAGGTATCATTGGAGAGTGATTGACAAAAGTTTTAGAGAATCTATAGGAGGATACAATACTTCTTCCTTTCCTTCAAGATATTAGTCAAAATTCTTTTCAGATGGGGATTTATCCTTTTAAGTACGGTCATGAATTGTAAATACCTATTGTTGTTTCAAGAAATATGGTATGCGTTGATGAATTTTTATATTTTCAGGAAGATCTGGAGAGGGTTTCTGAATTTCCATATTCTGATTTTATTTTTGAACATTGTTGTAATGAAGAAATCGATTTAGTTATAGAACATAACAAAGATTGCTCCTACAACAGTAAGGAGGAGAAATAATTTTTTGAAATTGAGTTTGAAAAGGATGTTAGTTATGGATATATTCATGAAGATTTTCAAGAAGAGACAATGTTTTCTTTCACACGTATTGATCAAAATCAGGATTGTGTTGCTGAAAGTTTTGTAAGTCTATTGCAAGGTAACGTTAATGATGATGTGTCGCCCCTTGTTTTGTATGAGAAATATACTACTCAATGGTTGTTTCATGAGGAATATAAGAATGATTCTTGTAAATCTTCTCATACTAGATTCTACAACACAGATCTTGTTTTCGATGAATATGAAGTTGAAGAAGATGTGTTGATCTATGTATCATCATTCACATAAATTTCAAACAATGATAGGTTCATATATGACCATCATAACACAGAATCAGAGCTTGGTATTGAGGAACAAATATCTAAAGTGGAATGTTCAGAAAATGTTGTTGGTACACCAGTGTATGATAATTATGAGAGCTATGATGAAGAATTTCAGACTAATGTATCTCTTCCAGTTGTTCCTAAAGATATAGAGTTTGACCATAATGAAAAAGAACCAGTGGAAATTTTTCAATGTGATGAATCCTTTGTACTTCCTCCTTTTTCTTCATCAAAATCAGAAGTAGAGAAATCGAAGAGTATCTTGGAGCAGTTCAATCAAATTCATCATGAAGATGAAACGTCAATTCTTGTCGAGTCCATTATTGTTTCTCATACTTTTCATTATCCAGTGGAATTTTGTTTGGAGTATACACTAACCCATGTATCAAATGACTTGAGTTATACTAGACTATTATTTTCAGATTATAAGTGTGAACTTCATAATCATATGATGTTACAACTTTCCCTTATGTTGATCCTAATTTTGCAAAAGCACATGCAAGGATCTCAACCCGGTAGTAACAAACTTACTTGGTATCATTGGAAATGTCATTTCACTTTATCAAAGTGGTTGAACTAATTAGAGTAGAAGTTTTATGTATATAAATAATTTGGTAGTTGAGCATTTCTTTTCAGTTTTTAGAGTTTGTTTTAATTTTACTTCATTCACCTTTTGTTACTTAAGCAAGTAGGTAGGTTGCTAATGTTGTAAGTTGTTGAGAATTTTTGTGTCATGTATCAGATCAATTTTTAGGTATGAAGGAGATGTATCTTTTCAGGCAGACTCCATAACCCGATAGAAGAAGGCACTTGGCCTATAGTTCTCAGTAGACCACAGGGGTTTGTTGGCCCTGTTGAGCCTAATGTTAGTAACATTATAGTTATGGTCATTAAACGAAGTTTGGATGAAGTTATAAGGCTGAGACTGGATGAGATAGATGTAGAAGGAATGCTTCTAGAGCCCTTGAAACAGTCGAGAGTCAAATTATCCTAAGGCAGAATGAAGAAATAACAAAAAACCCATGCCCTCGTGCACATAAGGAAAAAAGTAAGCCCTCCGGTTCTTATTGGAGGCCAAATAAGGCTTATTGTTCCCTAAAAGAGCTTAAGCACCAATAGCCTAGGGGCTTACCATGAGACTGCGACCTAAAAACACTAGCATTTTCGAAGTTTTTCGGACCCGAAAAATCGACGGCTCATATCTCATCACGTGCTCGCCTTTCAAATCAATGATCTAGATTGTTCTCTTTTCAGAGTTATATTTTCTGAGTCTCCTTTGAACCTAATCTTTCAGCACTCCTAAGAGGAACCTTCAATGGACGATCCAGATCTTCTTTCGGACCTCGTTCAAATGAGACCGATCAATGGTACAGATCTTCTTTCAGACCTCATTCAAATGAGACCGATCAACGATCCAGATCTTCCCTCAGGTATCAGAGCCTCTTGACCATGTGTCAATTCAACATGTTAGCATGGAACTGTCAGATCCAATCATCAAATTCCACATGGACAGGTGGAACCCATTGCATGCACATGTAAAAATCTCAAATCTGGGTGACACATGTTCTACTCCCTTGCCACGTCAGTGCCACCATGGGTCGATAGAAAATTTCCATGTGTCCAAGGTGATGTCAGTGTGATTCCCTTTCCTTAGGCGATTGTTTCTTTCAATCGCGTCTATATCAACAACTCTTGTCCATCGTCAGACTCCTCCTGGAGGCTCCAGATCGGTGGTCGAGATTTACTTCGCAATCCTCTTTTCAGAGTCTTGTTTGAAACTGATCCTGCAACACTCCGAAGAGGAACCTATGATGGATGGCCCAGATTGCATCGCACCATAAACCGTGTCTTGAAAGATCAACGACCCATATTTAATCCATGACCCCAACACGCCAAATCAACATTACACATGGCCTGCTAGCAGAGCACTGTCAAGCCAATCAGAGGTTGCCACGTGGACACATGGAACCTGCCACATACATAGGACAATATCTCAAAAACGGGTGATGTGTGTACTAATTTTCCACCACATCAGTGCTAATGATGATCAGTGAGAAGCCACCACATTTCAAGGGTGACATCAACATAATAATGTTCATGCCTTGGTCAATTTTTGAGCTTGAGTCTAGTTTTGGCACATAAATCAAGGATGCAACAAAATATTCTTCAATATCCTCTATTTGGAGCGATGAAACTTCCTCAATCTTCTGAATGTTGAATGATAAGCTCTAACAGTATCAAAAAAGGAATATCATTCGATTCTCTTGCCAAGGTCCTTGCCACATCAACATCAACGTAGAAAAATAAAGCATTTCCACACGTCCAAGATGATGTCAACATGACGATTCTTTCCTTAGTCGTCTTTTGGGTTCGTGGTGAGCGAGATCAACGGATCTTGGATTATCTCTTGTCCCTCTGATCAACGGTCTAGATGTAATTTTGGAGCTCCCTCGTTGTAGTCTTGTTTGAATCTAAAACCTCGATTGCTCTGATGGGTGCGACTTCGATCAATGGTCCAAATTTGGCCAAGATAGATCCAATGGTTGTTGAGTCTCGCGCCTGTGAAAATTTATTTATGAGCATCCTTCCATCAGAAAAAATGATTGCAGACATTCTAAGGGGAAAAGTGGAAGCAATATTTTGGCTGACAAATCTTGAGCTACTCCCCGATCTTTGTTCCAGATTATTTTCGGCACGAAACGAGAGCATAGATATAATAAAGAAATATATTGAGATGTTGCAAGAGATCCAATAAAATAATAGAGATATATCAGATTCATATTAAAAGAGGCACAGATATATGGTAATACACAATTTCTATTAATGAGTGAAATGTACAGAACTGTAAAATTACAGAGTGAAAGGCCCACTAGAATGGTGGCAACTTATCTTTGAAAAGACATGTGATGGCTATGCTCATTCGCAAGAACATGATTGTTACAATGAGGCTCCAAAGGCCTTTTTAACATAAATAAAATCCAAAACCCTAACCCTGGAAGATGAAAAGCCAACAGTTTTGTGGACCCTGTTTTTGCATAGTTTGGTGTATCAACTTCCCGAGGGCATAACTTTGACATACGATCTCCATTTGGGGCGCACGATAGCTCCTTGGAAAGGTATCAATGAGGAGCTTCATTTTTGGGGCTCAATCAGAGCCTTTGACTATCATTAAGGTTCTTGATCATGAAAAAAGGTAGTTTAGGCCCTCAAAGCGGCCCTGGAAGTTTGGGACCCAAAAAAATGCTAAAAATAGTAAGTTGTCAAAAAATTGTTTCGAGCCAATTGGAAAAGGTGGGTGGCCATTGAGATCCTCTTAGATCAATATTAGCATAACAAAAATCCAACGGATAAAAGTATTTTTATACAATTTCACCAAGGGAGAAACCACCCAAGAATCAATAAGTTGGAAGTGGTTTCAAGAAGAAGTTTAGGGCATGAGCGAGAGGAATAAAAGAGAAAGAAGATGCTCGTTGCTAAGGTCAACACTTTGGGGATTTAAAGAGTTTCTTGTAACCAGATTTGTTCAACCATAGAGAAATGTTGAGCCAAATCAGTGGATAAATGTAGCATACAACCAAAGATTCATCCCCTACATTTAAGTTTTAGTATGTAATTCCTCTTTACAGTATTTGTGTTCATGTAAAACATCTCCTCCCATTTTTTCTTCTCTTGTATCAAATCTGATTTATGAAAACTCAGACAACAAGTTATTCACCATATTTAGTGTTACTATGTGATGTCTAGCTATGATGTAGAAGTGATTTCCTCTGAATGTATGATTGTTTCTTGTTATTTATTTGTGCATTTGAACGATATGCAGAGGGTACCTCCATGTATTTAGATGTATGAAGATGTTAATTTTTTGAATCATGTTTTATTGATCTGTATACACCTGTTAGAGTTGTCAAATTCTTAATTGCTCAGCATGGTGTTCTATTTCCATAAGCTACATGATTCATTCTTAGCAGTTCCCTGTATATTTATCTTAATTTTCTTCCAATTCATCACTCCATTCTCCTTTTAAAGATTAACGATAAAAAACATTCATAGACATATGCCTTTGATAGTTGAGAGCATTTTTCAGCTGAACTGAGAGTTGTTTGAGGTCCTTTAGTTTAAACAAAGAGAGGGGAAAACTTCTCAAAATTGCACAATTTTTTTACTACAAATCTGGCCTTAAGATTCATCCTAAGTCTTGGCCCATTGGGGTGCCTCGACATCATTCCAAAAACATCCTGGAACATATCGAGGGATAACAGAAAGATAAACTATTCCAAGGGGATATTTCCTCCATAGAATGAAGTGAAGTTTCTTCCTCAAAGCCAATTCATTGCACCTGGTTCTCAAGACCTGAAGCAGCTAGGGTCGGGACCAAACTAGATAAAGGGAAAGAAGGTTCGAGTTAGTGGATTAATGGTTAGAGGGTGTGTTGGTTAGTAGGTAAGTGGTGAGGGGGTTAGTAGATTAGTGGTTGGGGTTATTTTTGGTTATATGAGTTATGTATTAAAGGGTTTATGGCAGTAGTTTGGAGTTAATGGATTAGTGGATCATGTTTAACTTAAATTTATGAGGTTAGTATGTTAGAAGCTGGGAGTTTAATGGCTTGGAAATTAAATATAGAAAACAAATTAAGGAGTTGGTGAGTTATTTCTACTCTTAACTATAAAACTTTATACCAACCATATAGCTTTTCACTATCCAACTATGCATACTTTTCACTACTTTCTTTGGAGTTAGAAGGTTATATAATTAATTCAAATTTGTATAGTATGGTTAAACGTTTTTGGTTTTCACATTTAATTATATATTAATTAACATAATTATTGAGAGGAATAAATGTTTTTGGTTTTAACATTTAATTATATATTAATTAATATAATTATTAAGAGGAATTTATTATTCATAATCAACATAAATTTTACATTATAAAAAATAATTTGAAAAGTGGATTAATTTGTATTCAATGTGCTTTGACTTTGAAATAATTTGCAATTTTTTCACTTTTTACATAAAGTTTTCTAAAGTCTCAAAAAAAATTATCTATTAAATTGATTGCTCTTTAAATTGACAAAAAAAATTTGAATTTTCTAAATATAAATTCTTATTTTGTGTTTGATTGTTAACTATGATTAGACAATTTTTCTGTGGTTTTACATTTAATTGTCTGATTTAAAAAAATAATTTTAGAAATTAAAAATTAAAAAAAAAATCATTATATGTTGTTGTAATGCATTATATGTTACATACATAAGGATGATAAATTTTCTGCAGAAATATTTTATAATAGCCTTGTTTGACTACTCAAGTTGCATACTATTTGATACAGGCTAAACTAGTCATTGTTGGTTCAACTATTTGCATGTTTAACTGAACTTGTAGAAACTTTAATTGCATCCCTTATTATCTTTTATGTGCTAATATATATCATTTATTGTTTCTTCAATTAGGGACAAAAAAATTAACCTTTCTTGTCCACTTAACGTTACCATATGCAAGTGTGGCTTTTCTTGTGTCTTGGGCAGGTACAATCAATGTTGCAGGTACCCAAAGATTTGGAAACTTTAAACCACCCAGAGATAAGTCATCAAAGCCTCTTTTCTCTTTCCATCATTGACCTTTAGGGGGATACCTCTCTTCCTTCCCTTCCATCCATCTCAATCCCCCCAGGGTCACTAGGATCGCCTCCCTACAATGAACTAGTCACCCTTGAAGCACAGGACCTATATCAAGGTGACATTGGGTATAATGTCCCTTTTTTGTCGCCACTTGGTGGTTGATTCAGGATTTTCCCAACCTACAACTTGTGAGATAACAACACCAATGGAGAAACACCGAATTTTGTACCTCCATACCTATGAAGATATTTTCATCCAATGGTCTGAGTATGAAAAAGAAAACATGTTGACATGACGAAAAAACTATTGGGAGCATACACATGGATGAGTCCACTTTACTATTTGTTTTCTCTACTTCAAGTGAACTTTGAAACTATTTCTAGTATGCTTATTTTTTACAAATAAATACATCGACCTCATTTTGAATGGTCGATGTTTTTTGTAATAATTGGATAAGTTAAACAAAGAATTACTTTGAATTTTGATGAATTACGAAGCTTAGATGGAGCCAAAGAAAATTTTTCCAAGTTTGTGGATGAAAAATCAACTTGTGGATTGTTCTGTGATTTGTTATTAGCTACAATCCTTTTAGTAAGATCATGATTATTTTGAGTTAACTTGAATTATTATAATTGCTAAATGAATGTTGGTTTAAATTCAATGGTGTTTTAATGTATTACATGTGAACAATATGATGAATTATTTATAGTTTATTCGCTTCAAGTGTGGTTTCATGCATCTTGTTTACTTTGTTTCTTATACAATACATGTCACTTGATTAATAGTAGTAGTATTTATAGCACTGATTAAGATAGGGTAGTGTTTACACGCCGTTGGTTGAAGGTTATCCTACACCTGGTATTCTTCAGAATACAATTGTTAAGTCATTTACACTTCTTGCATGTTTGAATATTGAAAAGTTAAACTTAAAAAAGAGACAAACAGTTAGAAAGGAAAATTTCTGAAAAAACAATTAAATCCCATTGAAACTTGTCGGATCACCAATTCAGAGAATCATGCTACCTCAAATAGAGAATTGGTGCTAGAAGGAGGGTTGGACAAATGCATGGCTAGTCATAACACGTTTTCTACTAGAAACATATCCTAAATAGATTATAGATTCAAAATAGCCCACATGCATGGCTACTCCTTCTCAGGAAAACCCTATCATAGAATGAACCACCACCGCCAGTGTTTCATTGTACGCTAAGGATGGTATGTACATTCACCCAGAAATACCCTACGCAATCCCTCACAAATAAATCAATGTGTTTAGGAGGATTACTATATCTTATGATCGAAAAATCAAGGGATTGTTGTTAGCTCCTTTGTTACCTTGGAGAAAGCAAACTCCTAGGCTAGTTTTCGACACCCTTGATCACAACTTTCTCCACACAGTTGAGGAATAGGTAGATTTCTCCTTTACTGAAATAGATCAACCCATCATTTTTATTCATGAAACTCTATTCGTTACCCCACAACAACAACCCATTATAAACTTGATAATTATGAATCTGAATAAGTAGGTTCCAATTTAGAAGACTCAGATGACGAATTAGACATCATGGGGGATAACAATGAAAACATCCCTAAGGGTAATTATCATACTACAAAAAACAATCCATGGCTGGCCAGTGATGCTTTGGCCATACTAGGACGGTTGCATAACTTACCTAGGAACCTAGAGAAGCTTCTTCCCAAGTTTGACCCAGAAACCTATGGACTTCCTGGAGACAATAAAAAACAAATTTATACTAGTAATAAGGTTGATGAATGTGCAACATGAAGATGGTGTATGCATACTTTTCCCATAAACTTTCAATAATTCAGACTCAACATGGTATTTTAACCTCCTGGTTGGTTCCATAAACAGCTGGACAAAATTCCAAAAGGATTTCCTAGAAAAATTCATTGAAAAAACAACTACGGGAGCCTTAATGGATGATGTTTTTTCCGACACCATGCGAACTAAGGAAAATTTGAAAGATTTTAATCATAGGTTTACAAAAATCCTTAATAAAATCCAACCAGATGCCAAACCCACTCAGGAGCTAAAAATTGAGGTTTATGTGAATGCATTACAATCCTCTATCTCCATGTTCATCAAAAGAGTTGATAAACCTACTCTGGCAGAGAATTTTGAGGAGGCCAAAATTATTGAATTCCAAATGAAAGGTTGTAAAGATAGCTAGATCTCCTTAGCAAATAAGGAAACCCAAAAACCACTTAGAAGAGGACTTTTGCTGACATGACCACTAGGTAAACAAGTTGAGCAAAGTTTCGATAAGGATAATGTAGATATGGAAAGTATACAAAGAATCGTTAAGAAGTTATCTAACCTAGGCATTACAAATGTTTCTTTTGAAAATCATCACCTTACAAGGCCATTGAACCTTCCCCGGATAACTTAAACATTGACTTAGGTGAAGTAGCCTCTAATTCCTTTTGCAATTATTATCAAGAAAACCATTCAAAGAAATATTTTCCCCAATGGGTAAATGCCATGAATTTGTTAGCGAATCATTTCCTGGATGGTTGTACCTTGATTGAGAAACCCAATGATCAAACATCAAATTTCATAGAAAACGAGGTTAGTGATCCACTTGAGAAAACAACCATGGTGTAGTGGGATATCAATCATACATCATCTCTTGACGATCCCACCGAAGAGGAAGAACCACCTGAAATATTGGTATTCCAAACAAGGAGTAAGGGACCTATTGTTGATATTATGGTAGTTGTGGGAGGTATTTACCTCCACATGTAAACTTGACGAGGATAGAATACTCCGGGAAGCAAGAAGAAACCCTAATGAGTTGGCTAATAACCCTAGAAGAATTTTTGGCTCAAGAAGATAATTTATATTAGGTTATTAGCCTCCAAGAGAAGAAGTCGACTAGAAATAAAAATATATACTGAACAGACAGATACCCAGAATGAGAATTTGGCCCAGGCAGTTAGCCAAAATTAGTATAAATACAAGAGGCCAATTCTCATTCTGTCAGACAGTCTCAGAATTGCAGAGCAGCACTTGTGTGCACTGTAGTTGCCCAGTTTCCATGCAGGTTTGGAGGAGAGTTGTCGTTGTAGCTGCTGCAGCTAGCAGTTACACTTGGACTATCTCTTGGCTAGGGTTTGGACTATCTTATCAGCTCTTTGTGATGCACTATCCTTAGGGAAAGGTGCGCTACCCTTTGTTTGGTTATCTACCCTAGGGTTTGCTTCTAGAGTGATTATCTGTCAAGGTTAAGGTGCTCGGAGGGTGGCTTCGGCCTATGGTTGGGTGACAAGGGTATTTTCAGTGGTAAAATGAGCACACATATTTCATATTCTAACAGGTTATGGGACCACACCTCCTTCATTCAGTCTAAACACTGGAAGGAAACATAGCCGCTAGGATATTGAGCTCACTGAAGAACTGATGCTAGGGTTACTAGAAGAAGCAGCTTCCAAGACATTACTGCTAGGGTTGCTAGCAGGTGCAGTTGCAGAAACCCTAATCCTCTCGTTGATGCACCTTAAGTGAAGGGATTGACCTAATTTCCAGACAGATCAGTGTGCCCTAGCCTAGCGCATCTCCTGATACTCTCAGCAAGCCAAGACGTGAAGATTGAGTTTGTGGTCAAATCTAGGGTTTGACCAAGTCAAAGCAACCATGAATTATTTTATGAAGTCAAAGAATAATTTAGATGGAGCCTCTAACTTCATAGCGTGGAAGATAAGGATTGACCTCATCCTTGCCAAGAATAAAGTGTTGGATATCGTGAAAGGAAAGATCGTGAAACCAAAGTTTGAAGAAGGAAAAGAGAAGGAACCGCAGAACGTTGTAGCTATGGAGAAGTTCAAAGACAGTGACATCAATTCCATGAGTATCATAGTGGACTTTGTAAACGACCACTTGATACCCTACATCTCTCATCTTGACTCATCAAATAAGATGTATGATGCCCTAACAAACCTCTTCTCAGTCAGAAACATTGGAAAAGTAATGAGTCTGGAGAATGAGCTCGGTGACATGAAGATGAATGATGATGACAACATAACATCATACTTTGTGAGAATTTCTCAGTTAAGAGATCAACTACAAGCTATTGAATAGATCATCTCTAAAAGGAGTTGGTAAACATAGTACTCAATGGTCTTCCCAAGACGTGGGATGAATTTGTTGCAAGCATGAACACAAGAAAGGAGTATCCGACATTTGAAGAACTTTGGACTTGATGTGCTCAAGAAGAATCAAGGATCAGTGAAAAAGAGAAACCCCAAAAGAAGTACTATGATCAAGCCTTCACAACAAGATTCAATAAATTCATGAACAAAAGGAAGTTTGGTTCAAGGAGGAAGCCAAATCAAGAGAAATACATTTCAGAAGTACAATGCTTCAACTGTCGAAAGTATGGTCACTACAAGAATCATTGTCCCGAGCTAAATAAAAGGAAGGAGAAACATGAAGCATCAATTTCCGAAAAAAAGGAACCTACAAAGAAGACTAAGTAGGATGGAAGAGACTTCTTCTTCTAAAGGTAACAAAACTCTTCTTATTTCTTGTACATATCTTGTTTGCATAGTCTCTGTACATATCTTGTATATCTATCTCTTGGAAGATAATGTGTTCCAAGAAGAACTATACCTATGGAATAACAACAAGATAAGAATGGATATCATTAGATAATACACATGAAAGGATGAAATACAAATCATGTGGAATCTATTGCAAGATAAGTTGAATCAATCATGAAGAGACTTAGAAGAAGCAAATACAGAAAGAAGTCAACAATCGAGAGGAAATTGGAAAAAGACTTACGACGTTTTGTGGAAGACAACAAGATGGAAGCGTGGACTTTGTTAGAC
>ML809069.1:76578-105760 GCA_009831015.1 Picea engelmannii
CCTTATTATCTTTTATGTGCTAATATATATCATTTATTGTTTCTTCAATTAGGGACAAAAAAATTAACCTTTCTTGTCCACTTAACGTTACCATATGCAAGTGTGGCTTTTCTTGTGTCTTGGGCAGGTACAATCAATGTTGCAGGTACCCAAAGATTTGGAAACTTTAAACCACCCAGAGATAAGTCATCAAAGCCTCTTTTCTCTTTCCATCATTGACCTTTAGGGGGATACCTCTCTTCCTTCCCTTCCATCCATCTCAATCCCCCCAGGGTCACTAGGATCGCCTCCCTACAATGAACTAGTCACCCTTGAAGCACAGGACCTATATCAAGGTGACATTGGGTATAATGTCCCTTTTTTGTCGCCACTTGGTGGTTGATTCAGGATTTTCCCAACCTACAACTTGTGAGATAACAACACCAATGGAGAAACACCGAATTTTGTACCTCCATACCTATGAAGATATTTTCATCCAATGGTCTGAGTATGAAAAAGAAAACATGTTGACATGACGAAAAAACTATTGGGAGCATACACATGGATGAGTCCACTTTACTATTTGTTTTCTCTACTTCAAGTGAACTTTGAAACTATTTCTAGTATGCTTATTTTTTACAAATAAATACATCGACCTCATTTTGAATGGTCGATGTTTTTTGTAATAATTGGATAAGTTAAACAAAGAATTACTTTGAATTTTGATGAATTACGAAGCTTAGATGGAGCCAAAGAAAATTTTTCCAAGTTTGTGGATGAAAAATCAACTTGTGGATTGTTCTGTGATTTGTTATTAGCTACAATCCTTTTAGTAAGATCATGATTATTTTGAGTTAACTTGAATTATTATAATTGCTAAATGAATGTTGGTTTAAATTCAATGGTGTTTTAATGTATTACATGTGAACAATATGATGAATTATTTATAGTTTATTCGCTTCAAGTGTGGTTTCATGCATCTTGTTTACTTTGTTTCTTATACAATACATGTCACTTGATTAATAGTAGTAGTATTTATAGCACTGATTAAGATAGGGTAGTGTTTACACGCCGTTGGTTGAAGGTTATCCTACACCTGGTATTCTTCAGAATACAATTGTTAAGTCATTTACACTTCTTGCATGTTTGAATATTGAAAAGTTAAACTTAAAAAAGAGACAAACAGTTAGAAAGGAAAATTTCTGAAAAAACAATTAAATCCCATTGAAACTTGTCGGATCACCAATTCAGAGAATCATGCTACCTCAAATAGAGAATTGGTGCTAGAAGGAGGGTTGGACAAATGCATGGCTAGTCATAACACGTTTTCTACTAGAAACATATCCTAAATAGATTATAGATTCAAAATAGCCCACATGCATGGCTACTCCTTCTCAGGAAAACCCTATCATAGAATGAACCACCACCGCCAGTGTTTCATTGTACGCTAAGGATGGTATGTACATTCACCCAGAAATACCCTACGCAATCCCTCACAAATAAATCAATGTGTTTAGGAGGATTACTATATCTTATGATCGAAAAATCAAGGGATTGTTGTTAGCTCCTTTGTTACCTTGGAGAAAGCAAACTCCTAGGCTAGTTTTCGACACCCTTGATCACAACTTTCTCCACACAGTTGAGGAATAGGTAGATTTCTCCTTTACTGAAATAGATCAACCCATCATTTTTATTCATGAAACTCTATTCGTTACCCCACAACAACAACCCATTATAAACTTGATAATTATGAATCTGAATAAGTAGGTTCCAATTTAGAAGACTCAGATGACGAATTAGACATCATGGGGGATAACAATGAAAACATCCCTAAGGGTAATTATCATACTACAAAAAACAATCCATGGCTGGCCAGTGATGCTTTGGCCATACTAGGACGGTTGCATAACTTACCTAGGAACCTAGAGAAGCTTCTTCCCAAGTTTGACCCAGAAACCTATGGACTTCCTGGAGACAATAAAAAACAAATTTATACTAGTAATAAGGTTGATGAATGTGCAACATGAAGATGGTGTATGCATACTTTTCCCATAAACTTTCAATAATTCAGACTCAACATGGTATTTTAACCTCCTGGTTGGTTCCATAAACAGCTGGACAAAATTCCAAAAGGATTTCCTAGAAAAATTCATTGAAAAAACAACTACGGGAGCCTTAATGGATGATGTTTTTTCCGACACCATGCGAACTAAGGAAAATTTGAAAGATTTTAATCATAGGTTTACAAAAATCCTTAATAAAATCCAACCAGATGCCAAACCCACTCAGGAGCTAAAAATTGAGGTTTATGTGAATGCATTACAATCCTCTATCTCCATGTTCATCAAAAGAGTTGATAAACCTACTCTGGCAGAGAATTTTGAGGAGGCCAAAATTATTGAATTCCAAATGAAAGGTTGTAAAGATAGCTAGATCTCCTTAGAAAATAAGGAAACCCAAAAACCACTTAGAAGAGGACTTTTGCTGACATGACCACTAGGTAAACAAGTTGAGCAAAGTTTCGAGAAGGATAATGCAGATATGGAAAGTATACAAAGAATCGTTAAGAAGTTATCTAACCTAGGCCTTACAAATGTTTCTTTTGAAAATCATTTACAAGGCCATTGAACCTTCCCCAGCTAACTTAAACATTGACTTAGGTAAAGTAGCCTCTAATTCCTTTTGCAATTATCATCAAGAAAACCATTCAAAGAAATATTTTCCCCAATGGGTAAATGCCATGAATTTGTTAGCGAATCATTTCCTGGATGGTTGTACCTTGATTGAGAAACCCAATGATCAAACATTTCATAGAAAATGAGGTTCGTGATCCACTTGAGAAAACAACCATGGTGTAGTGGGATATCAATCATACATCATCTCTTGACGATCCCACCGAAGAGGAAGAACCACCTAAAATATTGGTATTCCAAACAAGGAGCAAGGGACCTATTGTTGATATTATGGTAGTTGTGGGAGGTATTTACCTCCACGTGTAAACCTGATGAGGATAGAATACTCCGGGAAGAAAGAAGAAACCCTAATGAGTTGGCTAATAACCCTAGAATACTTTTCGGCTCAAGAAGATAATTTATATTAGGTTATTAGCCTCCAAGAAAAGAAGTCGACCAGAAATAAAAATATATACTGAACAGACAGATACCCAGAATGAGAATTTGGCCTAGGCAGTTAGCCAAAATTAGTATAAATACAAGAGGCCAATTCTCATTCTGTCAAGTAGTCTCAGAATTGTAGAGCAACACTTGTGTGCACTACAGTTGCCTAGTTTCCACGCAGGTTTGGAGGAGAGTTGTCGTTGCAGTTGTTGCAACTAGCAGTTACGCTTGGACTATCTCTTGGCTAGGGTTTGGACTATCTTATCAGCTCTTTGTGATTCACTATCCTTAGGGAAATGTGCACTACCCTTTGTTTGGTTATCTACCCTAGGGTTTGCTTCTGGAGTGATTCTCTGTCAAGGTTAAGGTGCTTGGAGGGTGGCTTCGGCCTATGGTTGGGTGACAAGGGTATTTTTAGTGGTAAAACGAGCACACATATTTCATATTCTAACAGGTTATGGGACCACACCTCCTTCATTCAATCTAAACACTGGAAGGAAACATAGCCGCTAGGATATTGAGCTCGCTGAAGAACTGCTGCTAGGGTTACTAGAAGAAGCAGCTTCCAAGACATTACCGCTAGGGTTGCTAGCAGGTGCAGTTGTAGAAACCCTAATCCTCTCGTTGATGCACCTTAAGTGAAGGGATTGACCTAATTTCCAGACAGATTAGTGTGCCCTAGCCTAGCACATCTCCTGATACTCTCAGCAAGCCAAGACGTGAAGATTGAGTTTGTGGTCAAATCTAGGGTTTGACCAAGTCAAAGAAACCATGAATTATTTTATGAAGTCAAAGAACAAGTTAGATGGAGCCTCTAACTTCAGAGCGCGGAAGACAATGATTGACCTCATCCTTGCCAAGAATAAAGTGTTGGATATCGTGAAAGGAAAGATTGTGAAACCAAAGTTTGAAGAAGGAAAAGAGAAGGAACTACAGAACGTTGTAGCTATGGAGAAGTTCAGAGACAGTGACATCAATTCCATGAGTATCATAGTGGAATTTGTAAAAGACCACTTGATACCCTACATCTCTCATCTTGACTCATCAAATAAGATGTATGATGCCCTAACAAACCTCTTCTCAGTCAGAAACATTGGACAAGTAATGAGTCTGAAGAATGAGCTCGGTGACATGAAGATGAATGATGATGACAACATAACATCATACTTTGTGAGAATTTCTCAGTTAAGAGATCAACTACAAGCTATTGAATAGATCATATCTAAAAGGAGTTGGTAAACATAGTACTCAATGGTCTTCCTAAGACGTGGGATGCATTTGCTGCAAGCATGAACACAAGAAAGGAGTATCCGACATTTGAAGAACTTTGGACTTGATGTACTCAAGAAGAATCAAGGATTAGTGCAAAAGAGAAACCCCAAAAGAAGTACTATGATCAAGCATTCACAACAAGATTCAAGAACTTCATGAACAAAAGGAAGTTTGGTTCAAGGAGGAAACCAAATCAAGAGAAAGACATTTTAGAAGTACAATGCTTCAACTATCGAAAGTATGCTCACTACAAGAATCATTGTCCCGAGCTAAAGAAAAGGAAGGAGAAACATGAAGCATCAATTGCCGAAAAAAAGGAACCTACAAAGAAGACTAAGTAGGATGGAAGAGACTTCTTCTTCTAAAGGTAACAAAACTCTTCTTATTTCTTGTACATATCTTGTTTGTATAGTCTCTGTACATATCTTGTATATCTATCTCTTGGAAGATAATGTGTTCCAAGAAGAACTATACCTATGGAATAACAACAAGATAAGAATGGATATCATTAGATAATACACATGAAAGGATGAAATACAAATCATCTGGAAGCTATTGCAAGATAAGTTGAATCAATCATGAAGAGACTTAGAAGAAGCAAATACAGAAAGAAGTCAACAATCGAGAGGAAATTGGAAAAAGACTTACGACGTTTTGTGGAAGACAACAAGATGGAAGCGTGGACTTTGTTAGACAAGAGAGCCAATTATATATTGCAGAAGACAATAAGGATGTAGATGGAAGTGTGGACTCTGTTAGATAGAGGGAGCCGATTATATGAACTCATACACGAAGCAAGGATTAGGAGGGAGCTAATCATGTGATCCATAGAAGATGATGAAGTATATATCCATGATAGCATCCATGAAATACAGTACGTATCCAGTTCAACCTCAGAAGAAGTCTTCTTCAAGGAGAAGCTTTAAAGTATCCCTGGTTGTCCATCCACATCCGTGATCCTATGATGAAAGAAAGAAATGGAATCTTTAGGGCATGGAATCTACTCCATGGACCCAAGAACTAAACACGAGGAAGAACATGAAGATTCAAAGAAAGAAAGAGAGGCCAGAACAACCAGTCATTGTATCAAGAATCACAAGATTGTCAACCTAATATAAACTCAATAAAAACAATCAAGTAGAGGAACTGAAAGTCGTGATGAAGAACAGTGTATGGAAGACTTATGAATAAAAGCATTGCGAGATTTAGAACTAGATGTTCTCCCAGATGGAGGGAGAATACTATGATGATTATTTGTTCCAATAAACCAGACTTATCTCTACATGAGTCATTATATCATCCACAACATCCATAAGTTGGAGTTCTACATCAGATGAATGCAAAGAATATTCTCTACAGAAATTGAATAAAGAGCGTATGAAGAAGTAATCTCAAGACTTTGAGGCATACCAGAAAGAGACCCTTGTATGCAGATAGAAGAAGATAACTTGGTGGAGAACCTCCAGTGCACAACAAAAGTGTGGTGAAGATTTCCTATAACATCAAGATGATTACTTAGTAGATCAGATCTCACGATGAAAAAAGAATTGCACATGGATATGTTCCAGTTTTCCAACAAATGATATACTCTATTGTTCATAGCTACATGAATCCTTCACAAAAAATCAGTGTTCCAGACTAAAGTACATTTGAAAACAAGCATTACATTATCCGTGATGAAGTCCAAAAAGGAGAAAGTGGTTCTCCAATACATATCTCCACAGATGAGCATATAAGTAGACATTTTCGTAAAAGATGAAAGAGTTTGTGTACTCAAGATGGAGCTCATGGAGACAAATTCCTTATTGAAAAAGGAAGAGATGACTCTTAGGTTGGGAGGGAGCACTAAAATATTATTGAAGACATTCATTTAAAAATAGTCCAGCTTGGACAGATTCTTTCCTGTTTGGAAAGTGGATTGATATTCTAACGGACAAAGATTTCCCATTGTGGTTAACATGGGAAATGATCTAGATTGTTGATGTATTATAGACAACAACTTCCCATTGTGGTTAACATGGGGAGTGGTCTAGGGCAGTCTCTCTTCTTGAGGGTTACTCAAGAAGACTGGCCCGCCTTGCTGGACAACGATTTCTCATTGTGGTTAACATGAGGAATGGTCCATTTTGGAGGTTGATATAGGACAGTCTTTTCCTCTTGTGGTTAACATAGGAACTGGTTCAGACAACCATTCCTTAAGGTTTATACATTCTCTCCAGGGTGCACTTTGATTAGTGTAGGACGAATGGTCCAGGCTCAACAATTAGGGACAAGCATTCCTTAGGGTTTATACATTCTCTCCAGGGTGCACTTTGATTAGTGTAGGAAGAATGGACCAGGGTGGGGAATGGTCTAGGTTTAGAAGACATGACAGTTATTCTTCCTTTCTTGAGAAGAATAGTCCAGATATCTCATTGTTCTACTCCGAGGGCATATATTCTTTCATATCTCACATACGTGAGTGAAAGATTGGCCCAGATGATTTAGCTTATATCATAACATTGTTTCTGTGCAGGTTGATATAAGATGATTGTTATGAAGATTGTATGAAAGTAGATGTATACTACTGTGGTGGATGTGTTCCACTGTTCGTGAATATACGTTACTGATCAAGTATTTGTTTTCTACTTGGTGTGGTAGTGTACCACTGGATTGTAGTTATGTACTACTATGGATAGACACAGTTGTGTTCTATTTTTTTTCCGATTTCCTTGAAGACTATCAAGAAGTTTGGTAAATGATTATCAGCCAGATGGATGACTAAAGAAAAAATATTTCCCAAAGGGGAAATGGTTCAGAACATATACTCTTCTAGGACGTATGTCCGGATTAGAAGAATGGATATTTTATCACTCTGTGGTGTGAGTGACTTATTCAACATCATGTTTAATTACTCAGATGGAGTATGGTTTCGAAAGATGATGTAGTTGATGACATTGATGCTGATGATAGTGCTCATGATCTAGTCTATACAATTATGATGATGCTATCAGGTGAATGGTATGTTTTGTTCTCAAGACCATTACCTGTAATACCTCCCTAGCTAGGAGGGAGTGTTGATATTATGGTAGTTACGGGAGGTATTTACCTCCACGTGTAAACCTAACGAGGATAGAATACTATGGGAAGCAATAAGAAACCCTAATGAGTTGTCTAATAACCCTAGAAGACTTGTCGACTCAAGAAGATAATTTATATTAGGTTATTAGCCTCCAAGAGAAGAAGTTGGCCATAAATAATAATATATACTGAATAGACAGATACCCAGAATGAGAAGTCGGCCTAGGAAGTTAGCCAGAATTATTATAAATACAGGAGGCCAGTTCTCATTCTGGCAGGCAGTCTCCGAATTGCAGAGCAGCACTTGTGCGCACTACAGTTTCCTAGTTTCTATGCAGGTTTGGAGGAGAGTCGTCGTTGCAGTTGCTGCAGCTAGTAGTTACGCTTGGACTATCTCTTGGCTAGGGTTTGGACTATCTGATTAGCTCTTTGTGATGCGCTATCCTTTGGGAAAGGTGCGCTACCCTTTGTTTGGATATCTAGCCTAGGGTTTGCTTCCAGAGTGATTCTCTGTCAAGGTTAAGGTGCTCGGAGGGTGGATTCGGCCTATGGTTGGGTGACAAGGGTATTGTCAGTGGTAAAATGAGCACACATATTTCATATTCTAACACCTATCACAAAAAATCAACCTATCATAGCCCAAGCTCCCAAAACCCTAAAAAACCACTTCTTTAGCTCAACCAAACCCTACTTAGTTATTCCCAAAAATTCTAGACTCATGAAACATCAAAGCTAGAATATAATGTGGTAGAGGATCTAAAAAAAATGAAATAAAATGTTTATGTGATGGACTTATGCATAATTCCTCAACAAAAGGACCTTCTGCTACAATCCTTGAAGGAGGATGACAAGTCTATGAGAAATCCAAATCCAAATCCAATCAATGGTAAAGTCACCTCTGGGGAAATTAGGAAGCCTAATGTAAACAAAGTGTCTACTGATAGGAAACCTTGGTCATTTGTTCCGCCATTTTTGTTACCCTTCAAAATTTACAACAGAAATCTGCAAAATTGTTTGGTTGATTCTAGTGCATCCTCAAATGTCATGCCTTTGTCAGTGTATAAGAAGTTGAATTCCACCCCGACCAAAAGTGACACATACATTCTCTAACTATACATAACATAAGTTAAGGTAATTAGAGAACTATAAGATGTTATGATTCACATTGCCTCTAACCCAAATTTCCACCAAGTCATTGACATCATCGTTGCAGATATTCCAGAATCTTGTGGAATGTTGTTAAGTCGGGATTGGTCTGACAAACTAAATGGTTACTTCAACACTGATTGGTCCCACTTATGGTTACCACTAAAATAGAATCCTAACATGATCATGATTAATAGGGAAAAGTATTTGAAGAATATTGTCACTAACATGGAAGCCCCTAACAAACCTTGCTATGTAGAATTTCCTATGTTGGAGAACTACTCTTGTGACTCTGATTTTGGGAATTTATCTCTGTTCTTATCATAAGTGTTATTCTCAAAAAATTCAGAGCTACCACCACACGAAAACTCAGAGATAATTGAGAAATGCAACAAACTCAAACATATTTTCCAAATACGTATCTTAGAAGAAAAAAATGAAACTCCAAGGGTGGACCCCAACAAGAATGTACCAAACTTCACCTCTGAGATCTGGACTTTGTTCTTTGGTCGATCTAAATCCTAGGAAGGAGTTGGTGCATGATGCATTTTTATTGATCCAGTAGGAAAATACATTTTCTTATCTTGTAGACTAGAGTTTTAATGCACAAACAATATTGTTGAATATGAGGCCCTGGTTCAAGGACTCAAGAAAGATATTGACCTAAAAATTAAGGAGCTAGTTGTCTTCAGTGATTCAGAAATTATTGTCAGATAGGTAAAAAATACTATCCACTGCAATTATCCTCACTTAAGGAACTATTAGCAAGAAGTGCACAGATTGATAGATAGCTTGCAAGCATTCAACATCATAGAAATTCATCGATCAAAGAATATACTCATTGATTCTTTGGCTATAGTAGCTTCGAGAATATGCCCCTCTAAGATTATGAGGCTTCTAGGTTTGCCATAGAATTATTGTAGAAACCTTCCTTCCCAGATAACATCACCAACTGGAGGGAATTTGAAGGGGGAAAACAAATTATGTCTTTCTTATCAAACAAAGAAAATTTCAAGGACTTGTTTATCGATGATGATTTTTTCCAAAAGATACTTGTTGAACATGAATATGTAGGGAATAGTGTAGATAAATACATTAATACGACTCAAACCAAATTTCATACTATGCTAAGGGGAGTAGTGAACCTTGAAAACCTTTTTTTATTTACGAGAGAAGTTTAAAAATCCCAAGAATGCCAAAACGAGCAGTTCTTGTCATGCCTATGAAGTCATAAACCTAGGGATTGTTGAAAATCCTAGAAACATTAACCTCGTGAAATCATTGTCTCCTGATGTAACATCCTCGTCCACCTAGGTCGGGCCATGCTATTCCATAAAACACTCTGATACCATACTGTAACATACCCTGCATCCAACTGAGCTATGCCACATAAAATTTTCAATCTGCATGCAATTAAAACATATACACACAAAACTCTTGCAGAACTTTTTATATAAACTAAAAACATGAAAATACATTTTGTAAATGCACAGATTCATACAGAATTAACAGTAAACATATACATGCATCATAGACAGGAAATACCCATAAATATAAAGACAGGTATAAACCACACATAGGATAAACCCATAAAATAAACCCATAATAATAATTCATTATGTAATTTAGCACACAATTGACACTTATCTTGTAAAAATGTCACCAACTGTGTGAAGAACTTACACGAACCTCCCAGCCTTAGACCACATTACTCATCACTCTCAGCAGTGGGTCACCCCCAAGCTGGGACTAAACTCCACCCAAGTAAAGGGATTCCTAACCAGGATGATGTATCATAGACAATAGGAAAGACTCTGTCACAGGTGCCAACTCAAACTGACAACATACAATCCATCATTCCCCACATGTCTATCCCACCCCAGGAAGTGTGCCCATTCTCTGCTCAACAGTCCCTTGGTTACCCCACTTCCCTTCCAGGGATTCAACAACATGCCGAATAGGAAGTCTCATAGCCCTATAGTTGCAGTTTATAACCTTCATGAAGTCGATTCCCAACAATTCTCTCACCCAGAGAGAAATTTCTCACAAGCCTGACAACCTGCCTCTTTAGTCCATCTCCTAAGCCAACTAGCTACAGGTACATGTACAGGTATGGGTATGGTACTGGTTCGAGTATGGATACAGGTACAGTGATAGTAACAAAAAATGTACAAAGGATAGCTCCATGAATGAGTGAATGATGATTGGATGAGAAAATGAACTAAGTCCAAACTGTATGTATGCATGTTCCCAACTTGACACTTGTCATGTTGGGAGCTATTTTGGCCCACTTGTCCCCATCCTTAGAACTCAGGATAAAATAATTATCCATACTTTATACTTTAAGGAATATTAATATAATATTCCATTTTTGGCTTAAGCTCTCTATCTTAGCCCCTTATCCTTAACTTTTAGTCCCCCCTTTCCCTAACTAGTGGAGTTTAGTCCCCCATACTCTTTTATCGTGGTCAGTCTGCATGCAACGATGTATTATATTAATGATATGAGTATTTACATATACAAAAATAAGCTCACTGGCCTTCAGCATCTAGGCTCTCTGACCTATTTCAACACATAAGCCTCCTAGCTTATAATAACTGGCTCACCAGCCTATAAAACAAAACATATACATAAAGGCTCCCTGGCCTCAAAATCATGCAAACTTAATCTTGTTGCACGTAGTATCCTGGAATGTGCACACTTCATCATTTTAGCACCCAATACATGTCCACACTATACTATAGAAGGTGCATGCAAAATATATCAACAAATCAATAGCTTATATGCATTTTTACATTTACATTTACAATTTGGGGTTCAGCCTAGGGGTATTACAATCCCCTCCCCTTATTTATGCATTTTCCTCAACGCATTATATACCATGTACAATTCAAATTCTTTAAAAAATATCCAAGATTTAGATATTGGAAGCTTTTTATCCATCTGGTGCTCTACTTTCCAGCACCAATTCTGGTATTCATACTGCAATTGAAAGTCAATTTCTCTATTCCATAGAGTTGCTTTAGGAAATAATTCATCTCACTATTCCTTATTACATTCTTTAATTAAACCTCATTGAATCGATGACTGGTTGTAGATCCACGACGTTCCACCCAACCTTAGGTCTCATTGCTGATAAACTCTCAACAATGTATCACCCCCGAGTAGGGCTATGACTCCATCAGGGAAATGGCTTCCCAAGATAACCATGTCCCACAATCAATATCAACATGGTCTAGGCCAAGGTACAAAACCTAAAAAACACTCCAAACAATAGTCTCTCTTCCCCACGTGCATGTCCAACCCATGGTAGTATGCTCCTTCAATGTCCAACAGTTCATCGATTGCTCAACTTCCCTTCCCGGGCTCTAGCACAGGCCAACAAGAAGTCTCATAGCATCATGGCTCCAAGAGTTCCAACTACCCTCAGTGGTCTCCAAGTACCCTTCAAGCATCATACTGGGGAACATTTCCCCACACTTCTCCCTCCAGGGCTCCAGCCTTCTTCAAGGCAACCCAGGGAGAAGTGTACACATGCCCAGATCCATCGGGGATCCACAGGATAAGATCCGTTGTCTCCAATCAACGTCTTCCCCAGAGCTACTCTTTGTAATCAACATTCCAACTTTCATCAATATCATCTCATCTACATCACACACATGCATTTATCATGAGAGAACATAAAAGAATTCATTTAGGAACTCAAACTTAGCTCAAAAGGGAATTCAACTTTTCCCCAAAACATGAAATTCTATTTCATAATTCTTCTTGGTTTTTTCCATATTAGGAATGAAACCTTCCTTGTGGTTTTCCACAAGCACCAAACTGCATACCATTTTTCCTGCAATGCTTCATCTTCCATACAACCAACAACTTGTCAGTATTTCATGTACATCATAATTCAATTCCAACATGTACAAAACTTTATGCAATGATCTTAGAATTGTCTATGCCTAGAAATTCAATCACAATTACCAAAAAATTTAACCAAATAGAATGAATCATCATTCTTTGCATACGCATGTTCATAATTAATAACAGTAAGTTCATTACTTCAATTTTCTGTAGTCACTATTCATGTGACTTCCTGACTTGCAACTTTCTTGTTGTAATGTTTAACAGTTCATGAAAAGTTTTCAACTTCATGAGTTAACAACATTTCATCCATTAGTATAATTATTTCCATGCAAAAAAACATATATACATGCACTCACAAAATGCATTCAACAAATGCATTTAAGTATACAATTCCATCATGTATGAGTGCAACTTTACCACTTACTAGGCTTGATTGCAACTCTCAACGCCTATTTATTCAATGCACCTTTGCATTGATTTTCAGAATGATATTTATCTAAGTCATGTATCTCACCATCCATAAATTAAAAATCTGGCCAATGTCTTGACACATTCTCCACACACTTCCCATTGTCTTCACAATTACTTGGATGCCTTCCTTTTCGACGTGAACACTACACCAAGAATACAATTCTGTGGTTTTTATTAGTGTTAGCAAAAAGGTTGCAGTCCAATTTTTATTTAAGGGTAGGAATATCATTGGGTATTTGTGCGGTACATAACCTTTCTATATCCATACCTTTCCATATCCAACCATGTTCTAGTCTCATACATGACTAGCTTTCCTAGCATCATTCTTATAACAAGTTATAATCTTTTATTTCTTTGGTCATTACCTCATAACCAATTAACATGACATGATACTATGTCAGTGTGTGCATTCAAAAGATAAAAATCTTTGATAACTATAACAGGCCCCTATCCTTTACCACACCTAGTGGTAACTTATTCCTGTCAATGCACATAAACAATATCGTACTTTGTATTATAAAAATTCAATTTCGGGAAATTCTTACATGAATTTTCCCTTTGGAAACTATGCAACATAATTTCAAAAGAGAAATACTTACCTGCATAGCTTCCATTAAACCAGTTTGATGCTACTTGATTAGTTGATGACAGTATAAGCTCTTGTGCCTCTTTATCAGTCCTATAATCAACATTCCATCTTTCTCTTGCTTCTTGTTGCTAGAGTAATTGCAACAACTTATTTTTCCTTGTTTATCCCAAAAGTCTTCAATTTTGTCGGATTCTTGAGTATTCATGTTCTCTTCACTGTAACCATTGTGCATTATTATTTCTGACCTGAGCACTTTCTAGCCAAATCACTCTTGGCTACTTTTGCTTTTCCATCCAAATACTAAACTGATATTAACCTTCAGATTTTATTTATTTCCTAGATCCATCTATCCCAACTCATACTTGGATGAATTATAATTCCAATCATGTTGTCTTATATACTTTGGATCTTCAACATCCATTTACTTTTCAGACTATTTCATCTCTTTCTTGACTAAATAATTTAATATTTGATTTTGTTTCCACTCTTCTCTTCTCCTTGCCAACTAGCCTCAAACTTGGCTTGCATAGCCAATCTCTTAGCATACTATAAGGATGCACATATGCCTCATTCTCTAGCTGCATAGAATTAATTAAAAGTACCTAATATTGCTTTTAATTTACCATCATAATTTCAAGTGATACTTCCACCCCCTGGAAATTCCACTCATGACTCTATGCCACTTGAGATGGATTCCTCTCAGACATTATCTCCTTTGCATCCAGAACCATGCATAGAACCATTTTCTTCTTCATGGTTCCTTACTGACTTTCTACAGAGATTCATTTTACTTTAGTCGTTATTGGCTTTGACATCTCCATGCTATTGTGGAAATATCTTCAATTCCTTTGGAATACATCAACAATACTAAACTATTCTCGCTTTCCCTCTTGGAGTGTTGTCCTGCATTCCCATTAGCTTGATATCCACTTCATGATTTATTCTTACATTATCCTAAGATGTTCATGGACTTGCAACTACATATTATACTGATATTAATTTTCATCATTCCACTATTATTTGGATTCCTCTGATTCCAACTCCTTCATGACCAATATGATTTCAATATGACTTGCATTATCCACTTCCATCATGCCATATTGATGCCCTTCATACCATGCTTCCACTGCACACTTTGATAGCCATAAGGGAAGCATTACTCTACAATTTCATAGCTAATCCATGGATATGCTGCACTCTTTATCCATATATTCATTAATCCTCTTTCTTTATCTGATTACTATCTTTCTAATAGTCAAATCCTTTTTATAATAGATCTGACTCCAATGCATTGTTTAATTTGTATATTGGTTTCTTTGGGAGTGAATGTACTTTCACCAATTCATTCACTACATGATCTATTCCTTTGCCCAGATTCCATTGAGTATTTGAATAACATGAGTGGACTTCCCATAGTGGTTTCCAAAGACTTTATGGCTACACCCACATTCATACCTTGACATTTTGAGGTCTTGGATTTTGATCATCTTATGAAAGATATTTCTCATAACACTCTTTCCCTGAGTACCTCTGCTTATTTTTAACTAAATTTCAACCTTTTCACATGTTGATAACTAAAAAAATTTAACTCTGCAAAAATGTGCAGCCAAAAAAATGTGTTACGCTAACTGACTCATCAATTTCATGAAAATATATAAACCATTCTGGTTCAATAATACATCAGAATTATTTCTTCTGATTTTCGGAAAATTGAATGCCCAGATCAATTTTCTGGGTGGAAAATTAGATTCCTCTATCCAAGATATTTCTAATGACTACTCCCTTGCTCAATTCTGAGTCTTGAGCAGGAAGTTATGGTCATTTGCAAATTGCTCATTAATTTCTCTTGTTCACACTTCAACTTGGTGCAAAATATCTGTTGCAATTATGCATTTTTGCACCTACTCCATTGGATTTTTAATAGGATATCAATTGGGTTTCTTTGTATAAATATTTTGGACATTCTTTCCAAGTTTCACCTTTTTCTGGGTTCTGGGATGCTAGTTACATCTTGTTGAAGTTCTAGGCCAATTCGTGTTTTTGGTCTAGAATGATACAGGTACCTTCTTTTCCATATTAAACAATTTTAACATGCCTATAAATTTAATTCAGCTCTAGGAATGTTTTCTATGGTTAAATATCTTTCCATTGACTGATATTGTGCCTCAATTTGATTCCGGAGTAGAAAGTTATGGCCCTTCGAAGTTAGTTGGGTCTTAAAATTTACTCTCCATTGTTTGTCCTGTAACTTCCTCATAAAAGCTCTGTTTGACGAACAATTTACACCATTAGAAATCTCTCTCTGGGCTCTTTCATTTGAGATGCATAGATAGAGTGTAATAGTGTACCTTGGTACACTCTAATCTCGTGGTTTTTGAGTAGCTAAAAACGTTGTTAAGGGCCTCAAAAACACGCTGCAAAAAGATGACCTTCAAACAATATAAAATGTCGCGGAAATTCGTTGGTTTTCTGTTGTTGTAGACCATCCAAATGACTTAGCGTGCACAAATTTCAACATGTACACATGTATTTAGCATGCGCAGAAACACCATAAGGTAGTTCATGCTCCATGCACCTATAATCAATGTGGATCGCTTCTTTGTCGCGCCAATAATTGGTGTGCACTACTTTTGTGTCGCACACCAATATCCACCGCACACAATTTTGGTTCTTGCACTAATACCTATTGTGCACAATTTTCGTGTCATGCACTAATAATCCGCGCACATTTTACTCCACATGCTGCACCATGCCTAAGTTTAGTACGCCCCCACCGCACACCATTAACTAAACTGTTGCGCGACAACATATACCCACATTGTGCGTGCACTGGAAAAATTTCTCCGCGCTTTGCCAATATTGCGCACACCACGCACGCCATTATTATGTGTGTGCACAATGAACACACCAGTATTATGCATGCGCCACTCAATCCACACCGTGCAATGCTAAATTTAGTGTGCACAACCGCACGCCAAAATGTTTCCGCGCAGTGCCAAATTTAATTGCGCAGACCCGCGCGCCAATATTTTTCCGTGCAACGCCAAATTTTAGTGCGTGCACTCGCACGCCCATATTTTTCCACATATCACAATATTTTCACTACGTATCATGCATTTTTAGTGCACCCACCTGCACACATTCATTTTTATATGCATTAATTCCTCATGAATTCCGTTGTAGAAATTGGGGCTTTTTCCTAACTTTTTCCCATTTTTTATCGTAGACATTCTGCAATATGAAATTTTTTCAATTTCACCCCAATAACACCAATTCAACCTCTACAACAACAAATCGTTGTGGGTTGACATTTCTGGAACATTTTTTTTTTCCAAACTCAGTTCACGAATTGAGAATTTTAATCAACTGATCTCGGTCCATCTGCCATGGCTTCACTGTAACTTCAAATTCGACCAATTCCAGGTCTGAATTTGCTAGCACAAATATTTAATCAAGAATATCTCACCACTTGGCCAAATTTCTCAATTTTCCCATGAATTTAATAGCATAAATTGGGGCTTTTCCCAATTCCACGCAATTGCTTCTAATTGTTACCATGGACGCTTTGTAACTTGAAATTTGGCCACTTCGAAATCAATCCTCTGTGAAATTTCACTTCAACTAAACTTGTTCGGCCCATCTAGGCTTAGTTTTGAAAACTAAATCTTTGATACCATATTGTAACATCCCTGACCACCCAGGTCGGGCCATGCTACTCCAAAAAATTCTCTGATACCATATTGTAACATAACCAACATCTAGATGAGATATGCCACATAAATTTTCGATCTGCATGAAATTAAAACATATACATGCATAACTCTTGTGGAACTTTATATATAAACTCAAAACATGCAAATACATTTTGTAAATGAACATATTCATATGAAATTAATAGTAAACATATACATGTAGCATAGACAGGAAATACCCATAAATATAAAGACAAGTATAAAGAACACATAGGATAAACCCATAAAATAAACACATAATAATAATGCATTATGTAATTTAGCACACAATTGACAATTATCTTGTAAAAATGTCATCAACTGCATGTAGACCTTACATGAACCTCCCAGCCTTAGACCACGTTGCTCATCACTCTCAGCAGTGGGTCACCCCCGAGCTGGGACTAAACTCCACCCAGGTAAAGGGATTCCTAACCAGGATGTTGTATCACATACAACGGGAAATAATTTATCATAGGTGCCAACTCAAACTAATAGCCTATAGTCCCTCATTCCCCACATGCCTGTCCCACCCCAGGAAGTGTGCCCCTTCTTTTCTCAACAGTCCCTCGGCTACCCCACTTCCCTTCCAGGGCTTCAGCATCATGCCATACAGTTAGTCTCAGAGCCTTGTAGTTGTAGTTTAGAACCTTCATGAAGTCAATTCCCAACAATTCTCTCACCTAGAGAGAAATTTCTCATGGGCCTGAAAACCTGCCTCTTCAGTCTAGCTCCTAATCCAACCAGCTAAAGGTACATTTATAGGTATGGGTATGGTACTAGTTCGAGTATGGATACAGGTACAGTGATAGTAATAGAAAATGTACAAAGGACAACTCCATGAATGAGTGAATGATGATGGAATGATGAATGGATGAGAAAATGAACTAAGTCCAAACTATATGTATGCATGTTCCCAACTTGACACTTGTCATGTTGGGAGCTACTTTGGCCCACTTGTCCCCATCCTTAGAACTTAGGATAAAATAATTATCCATACTTTATACTTTAAGGAATATTAATATAATATTCCCTTTTTGGATTAAGATCTCTAGCTTAGCCCCTTATCCTTAACTTTTAGTCCCCCATACTCTTTTATCGTGGTCGTTCTACACGCATCGATGTATTATAATAATGATATGAGTATTTACATATACAAAAATAGGCTCACTGGCCTTCATCATCTAGGCTCTCCGGCCTATTTCAACACTTAAGCCTCCTATCTTATAATAATTAGCTCACCATCCTATAAAACACAACATATACACAAAGGCTCTCTGGCCTCAAAATCACGTGCACTTAATCTTGCTGCGTGCGGTATCATGGAATGTGCACACTTCATCATTTTAGTGTGAAGTACATGTGCGTACTATACTATGGAAGGTGCATACAAAATTATATCAACAACTCACTAGCTTATATGCATTTTTACATTTACATTTACAATTTGGGGTTCATCCTAGTGGTATTACACCCGAGGAAAAGAATGTTGGAGTTACTTCAGACACACCTAGGATTTATTTTTCCTAAGTTTTTTCCTATGTTTATTAGTCTTTGTCCAGTCTCCTAAAGTTTAGGGAGAATATTCTCTTGAGTTTTCACTTCATTTTGACTAGTTGAGTTGAGTCTAGATGTTGCATTGGTTTTGTCACCATGAAACATTGGGATCATCACCAGCTAATGTGAATTAGCCTTGGTATCATCACCATACTATCACATTACCCATGATTCCCTGATCTCCTCCTCACTTCACTCTGTTTCAGTCAGTTAATTGAAGACTGGTAGACTAGTTAACTCAGCTAGGTGGCAGTTCACTCCTGTAACTTCCTGAGAGACTAGACTAGGTGTAATTTCACTCCTGTAACTGCCAGTGTGTGTCTAGATCACTCTATACCACCACTATGGTGCATTGGCTTCACCTCCAGTGCACATTGGTTGAGTTATACAGAGTATATCATGTGTAAATTATTCATTATTCAAAACGGTTAATGAGAATTCTTCCATTCTTTCTCTCTTGCTTCTTCTTTCTCAATTTCTCTTTGCAAATGTGTGTGGTATTTTCTAGCTAGATATATTTTGTGCAGGTTCAACACATTTACATGGTGTCAGAGCCGATGGACTTCTAAACAAAGCTACACCAAATTATTTTTGCAGGTACCAAAGATTGAAGACAACGAAAAATGGAATTATTAAAAGAATTCATTCTCACACCTTACAACTCCTTTGCATGGAAGGAGAAGATGGTCATGCATATTTGAATAAGAGGATTGTACAAGTTAACCATGAATACAGAGACACAACCGACATCAGCCATAGAAAAATCCAAGTATCTAAATCGAATGGTTGAAGCATTCGAAACAATATGCAGACTCATTTCTCTCAATCTCCTTTTTCACATATCTTCCTATAAAAATCCCAATGAATCTTGGACTACCATGGAAGGGCTCTTTGGAAAACATGTTGAGATGAGGGGTCACATGCTCGAGGTGGAATTTCTCACATTGGACCCAAAAAGATTCGACAATCTCCAATATTTATTTACAAAATAAAAGGATTTACGGTCACAACTCAAATCTTGTGGGGTTGATAAATCTAAGGAGGAGAAACAAATGGTTCTCACCATTCTCTCCAAACTTGGTCCTGAATTTTTCGTGTTCATATCCACATTCCATTCAGTGAAATTTTCCTCTGGAGCCACCTTGAAGATGCCTTCTCTTGAGGAATTTATCGAATCCCTGACACAAGAGAAAACCAAGCTCATCAACATGGGAAAAATCAAAGGCCCAAAGGTGCATGGACTTACTGTGAAATATGGAAACCATCAATATAAAAAATCTAAAGATAAAGACAAAATGAAATCTCATGCAAATATGAAGAAGGAAGGGTACTCAAAACCCTTCACTGATGCCTCTGGATCCAATGGTGGAAAGAGAAGAAAAGGGGATCAATTCACATACTTCCATACAGGATTCCATCCAGAATCCACATGCATGCATAAACAAATAGATCTAATGACTCAAATACTTCAAGAAAACAACCTTGGAGATTGCATCTCCGTGGGTGCCAAGAAGAAGAAGCCAAAAGATCAGAATCCCAAGAAAGGCAAGTTTATCCATGCCTTGATTGCCATCAACTCCTCTCCCAATGCTTGGATCGTAGATTCAGGAGCATCACATCACATGGCTACCACAAAAGCATTCTATTCTTCATTGGATCCATGCAAAGGTCCTCCTATTCTAATGGGGGAAAACTCTCTAGTCAAGTTCACCGAAAAAGGAAGGATTGAACTCACCAATGAAAACTTCAAGAATGTATTGCAAATTCCCAAACTTTCTGTCAATATTCTCTCTGTGTATCAGATGACGAATTCCAACACCAGAAAGAAATTCAGATTCACACCTAATGCAGTGGACATCTATCACATGCAAACCAATTCCAGGGTTGCTACCGGTGAGGTAAATCATCAATCTAGATTGTATACATTTTATGAATTTATTGAACTAGATTATGCTTTACTACTTACCCATGCAGATGAAAGTAGTAGGATATGGCACAAAAGGTTCGAGAATTTGAATTTCATATATATGAAACAAATTAGCAAGCAAAGATTGGTTGATGGTATACCAAACATCCATTTCTCCAAAGGAATCTGTGAGGGATGTGTTCTTGGAAAACACCCTCAAGAGAAATTCAACAAAGGAAAGACTCAGAGAGATTCCTCTCCTTTAGATTTGATCCATAGTGACCTCATGGGTCCTTTTCCGCATCCATCAATCAACAAAGCAAGGTTTGTTCTCATTTTTGTTGATGATTTCTCACGTTTCACATGGATTTACTTTCTTAGGAAAAAATCAAAGGTCTTTCAACACATCAAATATTTCAAAGCCCTGGTTGAGACACAGCCAGGAAAGAAAATCAAATTCCTCTGAACTGATAATGGGGGAGAGTATGTCAATCATGAGATCCAAAATATTTTTCATGAGGCATGCATTCAGTTGTAGCACACAGTTCCCTATACTCCGCAACAAAACAAAGTTGCTGAGCGGAAAAACAGATCTCTAAAAGAGATGGCATCTTGCATGCTACATGAGAAGTCACTACCACATAGACTATGGGCCGAAGAACTTAATTGTGCAACCTACATCCAAAACATATATCCCCATAGATTTTTCAAGGAAAATACCCCCTATGAGGCTTCAAGCGGCCTCAAACCGGAAGTGACCCACTTTTGTATTTTCGGTTCACATGCATGGGCCCAGATTCCCTCTGAAAAGAGGAAGGCACTTGATCCACATAGCACATAGTGTATATTTTTTGGATACCCTGACGGTGTGAAGGGATACAGACTTATTGATATTTCCTCGAATCGTCTCATCATTGAGCGAAGTGTCCGATTCGAGGAAAGTGTCTCGCATGTACCTCAATAGCCGCATGCATACACCTTCATTCTTCCACCTATCTGAGATGATGATCATGCACATGTTGAATCTTCTTCAAACAAGAATTCAGATTCAGAGGATTTAGATGATCTAGATAAAGCGTTAGTACAGTCAATTGCAGAGTCAGTGCATCAAAATGAAGATGCAAAGCCATAGAAGAGGCCCAAGTGGGCCCATACTACTCTTCAAGATGCAGGGGATCTTGTTGGTGATCCAACCGATACTAGGAGGACTCAATTTGATTTCAAGGAGAATCCTATTGCACTCACTTCCACTAAACCATTTCCCTCCAGGCATCTTTTCTTGGTTCAGTCTTAAGACCCATAGTCTTATGGTGAGGTTGTTGGAAATCCCTTTTGGGAATCCACCATGCACGAGGAGTACAACTCTCTCCTCAAGAATCAGAATTGGGATCTGGTTCCCCTTCCTTTTGGAAGGAAACTTGTTAGGTGTAGATGGGTCTACAAGACCAAGAGCGCAACAGATGGACAAATTAGAATATACAAATCCAAACTTGTTTCCAAAGGCTTTCAGTAGGTGCATGGAATTGACTATGATGATACCTTCGCTCCAGTAGTGAATATGGATTCCATACGTTTGTCACTTTCCATTGTGACAATCAAAGGATGGAAATTCCATCATATGGACGTGAAGAATGCATTTCTTCACGATGATCTCTCCGAGGAGATCTATATGGAGCAACCCCAGGGATTTATGAATGATTCATCCATGGTCTATCGATTGAAGAAATATCTTTATGGCCTCAAATAGGCTCCGAGGGAATGGTATGCCAAGATGGACTCCTACCTGCTATCATAGAACTTTAAACATTGTAAATCAGACCCGAATGTTTACATGATCAGGACAGTTGATTCACTTATACTCTTAATTTTGTATGTTGATAATTTGTTTGTCATCGATTGCTCAACTTGAACGATTGTTGCAGTCAAGAGGATTTTGCATGACAGGTTTTTTATGAGAGGCATGGGTCCACTACACTTCTTCCTTAGACTCAATATCAGTCAGGATACATTAGGCATCAACCTGTCTCAGGCCAAGTATGCATGGGCTCTCCTTGAGATATTTCACATGAGAGACTGTAAGTTTGCTCCGACTCCTTTCCTATCAGGAGTCAAAATTGAGGATGGCAGGGACACTCCACTGGTTGACAACACACTGTACAGACAACTAGTGGGGATCTTGGTATATCTCACACACTCCAGACTAGACCTCTCCTATGTAGTTGACACAGTTTCCATGTTCATGCAAGAGCTGTAGGAGCTACATTGGAAGGATACAAAGTGTATCCTTCGATACGTACAAGGTACCATCACCTTTGGGATTCATTATGCAACATACTCTACATTAGATCTCATTGGTTTCACTGATTCTGACTGGATTGGTGATAACACTGATCATATGTCCACATTTGGTTACTCACTTAGTCTTGGTTCTGGGCATATCTATTGGTCAAGCAAGAAGCAGGTTGTTATTGCTCTTTCTTTAGCCAAGGAAAAGTACAGACGGGTAGTTAACATAACCATTCAGGCTATGTGGCTATAGCATTTTCTCACTGAGTTGGGCATTAAGTTTTATCAATCGATCATCATCTAGTGTGACAACCAGAGAACTTTGAATTTTTGTAGATATCCAGCTTAGAGGCAGCGGACAAAGCACATCGAGATCCACATGCACTACATCCGGGACTTATTACACGAGGGGATCATTGACCTACAGTTTTATCCTTCAACAAAACAGATGGTAGACATCTTCACCAAGACCTTCACTGAGAAGAAGTTCCATTCTTTGCAAAGTCGTCTTTGAGTGGAGGACACGGTTTCCTAGCAATTGTAGTTATTATTTTTACATAAATTGTACCTTGAGGGGCAGTTTTTCCCATGAGGTTTTCCCTCTTTCCTTACTTTATTTCAGTGTATCTTTTGTATTTGGGTACCTAACATGGCCTCGTTGTCGAGGCTCATTCTTTATTTTCACCATAGTGATGTTCAGGGGGGGTGTTGGAGTTAGTTCACACACACTTAGGATTTCTTTTTTCTAAGTTTTTTCCTATGTTTATTAGTGTTTATCTAGTCTCCTAAATTTTAGGGAGAATATTCTCTTCAGTTTTCACTTCAGTTTGACTAGTTGAGTGGAGTCTAGATGCTGCATTGTTTTTGTCACCATGCAACATTGGGATCATCACTAGCTAATTCACATTAGCCTTGGTATCATCACCAGACTAGCGCATTACCCATGATTCCCTAATCTCCTCCTCACTTCACTTTGTTTCAATCCGTTAACTGAAGACTGGTAGACTAGTTAACTCAACGAGGTGGCAATTCACTCTTATAACTTCCTGAGTGACTAGACTAGGTGGCCGTTCACTTCCGTAACTATTGGTGTGTGTCCATATCACTCTAGACCACCACTATGGAAAATTGGTTTCAACTCCAGTGCACATTGGTTGAGTTATACAGAGTATATCATGTGTAAATTATTCATTATTCAAAATGGTTAACGAGAATTCTTCCATTCTTTCTCTCTTGCTTCTTATTTCTCAATTTATCTCTGCAAATGTGGGTGGTATTTTATAGCTAGATATATTTTTGTGTAGGTTCAACACATTTACAAAGAAGGCTTACCTAAAGTTATTCAAATACTATCAGGATGTTTTTTCATGGTCCTACCAATACTTGTAAACATATGATACTAGGATCATTCAACATACCATTCCACTTAGATATGAAGTCAATATGTTTCAATAGAAATTAAGGAAATTACACCTATCTCTTGAACCATTAATGTAGAAGGATATAAAAAAACTACTTGATGCTAAGATGATATTTCAAGTAAGACACTCTACATGGGTGGCCAACTTGGTGCCCTTTAAAATGAAGTCAGGGGAAATTCATTTATGTGTATATTTCATAAACTTGAATAGGGTCTCAAAAAATGATAATTACCCCACTCCCCCCATGAAATATCTCTTGCATATCGTGTCCAAATATGATATGTTCTCACTTTTGGATGGATTCTCAAGGTATAACTAGGTTTTGGTTTCATAAGAAGATAGATTGAAGACAACTTTCTAGACTAAATGGGGAACATTCGCCTACAAATGCATGTCATTTGGATTAATTAATGTAGGAGAAACTTTCCAAAGGGCCATGGATGTGGCCTTTAGAGGGTTAATCAACAAGTGTGGTGGTTTACTTAGATGATGTCACCATCTACTCCAAGAATAGTGAAGACCACATTTCTCACCTTACCCATATTTTTGAAAGGTGTAGGAAGTACAAGATATCTTTGAACCCAAAATATACCATATTTGGGGTGGAGGAAGGAAAAATCCTAGGTTGTATTATTTCTAAAGATGACATCAATATTGACCCTGAATGAGTAAACAGAATTTCATAGCTTTCACTCTCTCACAATAAAAAGGCTAAGCAATCTTTCTTTGGGAATATTAATTTCATGAGGAAATTTACATCTCACTTTGCATAAATAATTAAACCATTACAAAGGATGATACACAAAGATGCAAAGTTCAAATGGAGTGAGGAAGGAAGAGACTCCTATAATAAAATTAAAACTATTAACTCTCAAGCCCCTGTTTTACGAAGCCTTGATTTCAGCAAAGGCTTCTTCCTCTATACTTTCACCTTAGACTAGTCTTTAGTCGTGGTTCTTACTCAAAAGGATGATGAAAATAAAAAAATCCCCTATCTCATTCATGAGCACCAATATCCAAGGACCTGAACTTAACTACTCGACTATTGATAAGAAAGCATATGTTGTCTAGAAGGTAGTAAAGCATTTCAAATATTATATCCTGAAGAACCATACAAAGGTTATAATGCCTCACCCGACAGTAAGGTCCATTTTCACGCATTGACAAGAGATGGGATAAAGGAGAGGAAATTATATGGTCGTCATCCAAGAATTTTATTTGGATATCAAACCCACAAAGATAGTTAGAGGGAAAGGATTATGTAAATTAGCCACAGACTCCCAATACCTAATAGAATCATAAAATTTTGGTTGGGACAACGAGTTGTCTTTATGGTGTAGCGAGGTATTGTATATCCCACCCAAACAAGACTCTTGGTATGTTGACTTATCCTTTTTTCTCCACCATGGAACTTATACTCAACACTTGAATCCTAGAGAGAGGAGATAACTTAGGTTAAAATCTGCCCAATACCATCACATAAATTATGTTTTGTTCTGCATGATTTACGATGGTGTCTTACTTAGATTCCTTGAAAATGATGATGTTGAAAAGGTATTAAAAGAACTTCACAATGGTCTTGTAGATGGGCATTTCACAGGAGAGACTATTGCTCATAAAATATTAAGGGCAATATATTATTGGACAACTTTTTTTAGATACACACACACATATGTAATAAGACACGAAGTTTTTCAATTAAGTGCTAGAAAAGAGAAGAAGGCATCCATCCCATTGCAACCAGTGACAATTTATAGACCTTTTGAGCAGTGGGGGATAGATGTTTAGTGACAATTTCTAGACCTTTCATTTTTCTTTTTTTTAGATAGATTGATCTTTTAGGTTGTGTTTTTTCATTTTATTTTATCCTATCTTTTCTTCTGTTATGAATTTGGTTTTCTTGTTATGGTTTTATTTTTATTTTGGTATGATCATACTAATATTTTGTGCTAAGGCTTTTGGTCTAATCTGGTGAACCCGTTTCTCTTATCCTGAATATTTCTACCTCACAGACAAAATAAGGAGTTCCTACTAGACCAGAGATTCCAACGCACAAATGATTCACATTTTTGTATTCATATCACCCAAGGAATAAAAAGGTTGTTTTCCTTGTGGCATGAGAATGATGAAGGAAATGGACCAGAGGAGAGTGTAGCTTATACCCTAGACAGAGTGGAGAAGGATATCACTCCTGTTAGCAAAGACAGGAAAGAAAAAAAAAACATAAGAGCTAGCTCCTCCACTCTAAGAAATAGATATACTCCTCCCTAATTCATTGTTGGGACCTATGCAATAATGCCATATGCAAGTAAAAGAATGTAAAAATAATTTCATAATAAGACAAAATGCATAATCAGGGAGGGTATGCAGATATCTTCATCGAATATATGGATGCTCGCTAGAAGTAGAGCAAGGTCTGTGATATTGGAGTGACTTCATCGGGACTATGGACGATCACTAGTAGCAAAGCAACACCATGGGGAGGCCCCTAACTTTAAGAATAAAAGACACAATTTTTTTCTAGTAACCATACTTTCCAACTCACCTCTTGTTCGGTGGATATGAGTTATTGGTTTAGTGGTTGAAGAGGCATGCATTTAGATGAATCCCCATAAGTAGAAAAACATGAATGTTCCTTGGGCCATTTTTATACATATTTCTAAGTCATTTGTGGGTCATAATCTTAAGTAAAAACATAAATCCCAGAATGTTTCATTAATATTAGTAAAAGAAGGTGTAGAGATGTTAGTTTCACCCAATGAATCGTCATTTGGTGAACACTCAACACACCCTCAGAATTTCCCGAAATTCTGGGGTACCACTTTGGTTTAATTTCATCCTTATATTTTGATCCTCTCATGGTCATAACATGTTTTAAGGTTTTATCTTGTTTTTTGCGCATTTCAGTCAAGTCCTGGGATTAATATGGATTATCATTGAAAAGGAGAAAGGGATAGGTATTTTCGATGCTGAGGAAAGCGGTTCAAGACTTAACATTTCTAAAAAAAATTCAAAAATATTGGTCATTCGTTGACTTCCCTGATGCGTGACGAACACTTGTGAAAATCATCTATGCGTTGATTGGCTGTGGGGGGTCTCTCAACACAATTGCATGATATACTGCTCATTATGTCAATCATTTATGTGTGATGACCATCGATGCCTGGAAATTAATATTGTAAAATGGATTAAGGTAAGCTAGACCTAGACACTAGCAAAGTCAAGTGGTCCTCACAATCATAACCCTCCTATTTTTACAAGAAACACATCCGAACTATTGATCCCATAGGTGGAAAATCACTCTATTTTGGTGTGAGGTGAAGACATGTCAGCAATCTCCATGAAAAAATTAATATATTATTCACCACATGAATATTCCTATTACCACCTTGTCTTCCACATCATCACACCGACCACACTCCACCATGTCAATCGAGCCATGTTAACTTCCACATAAATCTCCATGTCATCACAAGCGGTTCACAAGGTCATATGGGCATCGTAAATTTTGATGAAAAGGTCCAAACGAAGTAGTTGAGATAATGAATCCGTTGATGTCAATGTTACATCAATTGTTGGCACAAAATATGTGCCACTGTATTAATCCCTATAAGTTTTCAACTCATCGATGACCGATAGCTCGTCAACATTGGAAAAAAAAGACCCAAGATTACACTTTTCAATGCATGAAAAAATCGATCGATAACTAATTATCATAAATACAAGGTCATGGTATAGACCATTTGTCTTTATCCTTACACTAATATGACTTTTTGAAAGTCCAAAGAAGAGATCTCGAAACACCGAGGCATCAAACCCATATAGAATTACATCGACGTCAATCCCATATCGACCATCGACCAAGAAAACACTTGCGAAATGAATCTTAAGGCACATTGTATGCATCGATGGCCGGTAGCACGTGGACATTGGCAGACCCCAACCCATCATCACCCGATGAGACACATGAATGATACTTTCGATGATCGATTTCAATAGAATGAGTTGTGATCTTAATCGTTCACGCTTCCCCACATTTGATCTAGACCATCCATATTCTACAATAAGGATTTTAAATTCTGTGTGTTTCAAGGAAAAATGACCTCACTCATTGTGTATTATTCCACAAGTTCAACATATCCAAGTAGGCCATGTCAGCTGAGGGAAAATATGAACTTCACACTACAATATATGTATCTCACATCATCATTTCAAAAAAATCCCAAGAAACAGGGTCACACAACCAAAGTTTCAAACATCCACCTTCATTGGGGTCAACGATTAAACATTGTGATTAGTAATTTGAGCCATAAGAAAGAACATATCCCCGATACCCTATTTTAGCAATCATTGTGCACCAACATGCCATTGTCCAAGATCGTTGATCAACCAAATTAATGTTCCCTTTTTCCACCAATTAACATAGCACATTAACTCCAAGAGCATGGCATTGATGATGAATTTAATTCCCAAGGATCTGCAAGGATTCTGTTGTACTCTACAATGGTGAATTCAGATGGGACTGGTAGAAACAAGTTATTTGAATCCAATTTGGCTCTTTTGTCTTATCATTATTTTCATAGAGAATTATAGATATTCACGTAGCAAGAGATCTTGTATAACCAAGTGTTGCACTCATTGCAGGCTAAACTATTGTCAAGTTTATTGTCATTTATGAAACTAGTAGGTGTTAAAATCCTGAAACTCCAGTTTTTCTCAGGTATTGTGTTCATTTTGGTAAATTACCCACAATTTTTTATCAATGGAAAGTTTAATAACGATGTCTTATG
>ML809069.1:115533-147597 GCA_009831015.1 Picea engelmannii
CACTAACCTGATACTCGCACACCGTCGATCGGATACCTCGTGCTCCCTGAAACTCCAAATCTCCTCTGCAATCTGCTCATCCAGTCACTGTAGCAGTAGGTACAAATGAGGTGGCAATGTGGGCCCTACAACTATATATAGGCCTTTTGCAAAATTTCCACTCACCATTCCGGGAGCCCATGGTGTCCATTTTTCAAACCGTCTTCAGCCACGGGATCAACATCCTGCCACCTACATCATAGCTATCCCTGGGTCACTTTTCATCCTGAGCCCCCGGGGCACCTTTTTTCATATCATGGTCAGGTACGCACACGCATTGTCACATTTGTCAAATACATGCTCATATCTTTGATTCTCTTCAGATATTGTTCACTTTGGGTATTTGGTTGTTCTGTGCGCAGGTACTTGCTCATCGGTCATCAACATCATCCCTTCAGGTATATATATTCAGCACTGGCATGTAGTCTCTCCCGCTGTATTTCATTTACATTTCCAGTCACACCCGCTGATATTGGCATTTAGGACCCTCTTTCCCGGATCTACAGTACCCATACCTCCATTTTACATCTTCGGTACTGTACCCCGGTAGCCTTCTCACCCACATGAGTTGTCCCATTCATAGCACCTTTTGGCACTTTTGACACTCATGCTATTCTTCATTACCCTTTAGGGATGGGAGTCCCGATAGTCTTTCATCATGTCGTGAATCATCCACATACTCCTTCTCTTCATCTTGCTATATTTCCCACACGGACTCCCAGATCATCTCTTTATGGTTCTATTCTTTTTACCTGCACCTCCGCAGGATCATGAACCCTCCATTTCATCCACCATCAATTTGCCCATCTGTGCATATACCTTCATTTCACCTACCTCATACAGAGACTCACCAATGGGGCCCCCACCCTTCCTCGGTTTTCCAAGAAATTGTTTCCATCCCTGGGGCACTCATTTCACACTGGGGCACCCGTTTCTGTATTTGTACATTTTTCCCCAAAAAATTATTCATTATTTATTGTACAAACGCCTTTATTTCCAGTCATTACATTTTCTTTTGTCGTCACTGTTGGTGACTCACTTTCTGTTGGCCACACGCAACCCATGTCACCCTTGGTTGGAGCATTACTTCTCATTTCCCCTTGCTGGTATCGTCCATATCTTCAGAGTACTCCTCAGGTCACTTACCTTCACCCTCTGAATTTTTTCACCTTGTCCCGCCTTTGGCACAACTTACCACCGGTCTTGTCGTCCCCTTGCCACTCGACCTTGTTATACGGTGGCGACCACTTTTTCTCTCCTACACCCTCCAACCACGGGCAGTCTTGATTCTTCCCACATTTTGACTTCGTCTATGTACCTCTGCTACTTCCACACCTCAGTAGATTCCATGAAGCCCGTTGCTTTTGGGAAGTCGCGTCTCCCTTTTGTCGACATCAACACAATTTTCTAGAAGGGCGACAGTATCTTGATTCTCATTCTTCATTTAATATGGAATCTCGGACGACACAGGGGGAAACACCATTGCTCCCTATTGTCGTTGGCCCCCATAACATTCGACGCCAACACTTGCTCATGTTACGGTGAGTCTTACTTTGTGACTATTGCAGTTGTTTTTACCATTTTCCGAAGACCTCTGAACTTGGTAGGGCCATCAATGCTCGCATCATCGTCGTTGCTTCTTATTGCGACCATTACCTATTATTCAGAGTATGTTCCTTTGCAGAATTGTCTTCTGCCTTTATCATTTCCGCACCTGCGGGCGCTGCAATTGTCTACACCAACACTTCAGTCATTTTTGTTTCAGAGTTACATAACACGAGCATGGGGCATGCCCACCTCGTTTGTACACAGTTGTATATTTTACGCACTTTCTGGAAGGTCGGGTTATACTCGTCCCTTTCTCTTCCAAAGGATTGCTCTCACCGGTCTCACTGTTTCTCTCTCTTACAACAACCTTCTGAGTAGAAGAAACATTGATGGATTTTGGCTATACGTATGCTCCTAACCTCATCCATCAGGGGGCATCTGTTATCACTGAAATTTCATCCGCACATGGCCACAACAACTCAGCATCGTCAAAACAGGAATGAAGTCATGCATGGCATTGAATTAATTTCACATCATTGCAAAAGGGTAAAAAACTATACAAAGTAACCAAAAAATTGAAGGGCACTTTACACAAGATGGGTGCGCGCGAATATGCGCGGAACAAAAACGTACAAGGCGCGCATGCACGCACGACGTGCGACTGTTGGCGCAAAAACCCGCGCACTTGCTAAACGACGCATTTATGGAATTGGTCGGCCTCCCAACCACTTATGGATCAGCTCCCAAGTTGATTTGACTCCCAAATCTGAGCTGAATCCGCATGGTAGGCTGGTCAAAGACCTAATTAAGCCCTAAAGAGCCCCTTTTCACACCTCAAAGGAGTTACATAATCACCCAATGCTATGCTATAAAAAGCCATGAGGAAACCTCATTCTCTCAAGGAATTTCATGTATTTTTATGCTGCTAAGATTGTTAAGGACTCATTATTTGACAATAACACATTGGCACCATTTCATAGAGCCATTCACTTCTCCATTGAGTGAATGTGCTTGGAGTTCTTTCACCATCATTCTTATTTTCTCATTGTAAGGAGAGCAAGTTTGTGAGGACACAAGAGCCTTCCTTTGGAGGAAGAAGGGACTCACAGTCCCCTTTCTTCATTGTGCTTTGATTTCATCAATTGATCATCCTAAAAACATTGGTGATATTGGTCTTTTTATGTTTTTATTTCTTTATCCATATGCTCATAGTTTTAGTTTGTTTTTATTTAATTCTTGTTTATAGTTTTGTTGTTCTTTTTCTAACCCTTTCCACTACAGCTGTCATGCTCTGCAAGACCCAACAGGGCATGTAAGCACCCTTTATTTTCTCACAAGGCGACGAATTGGGTGCAAACAGAAGGGCTCTTTGGAAAACATGTTGAGATGAGGGGTCACATGCTCGAGGTGGAATTTCTCACATTGGACCCAAAAATCTTTGACAATCTCCAATATTTCTTTACAAAATACAAGGATTTACTGTCACAACTCAAATCTTGCGGGGTTGATAAATCTAAGGAGGAGAAACAAATGGTTCTCACCATTCTCTCCCAACTTGGTCTTGAATTTTTCGTGTTCATATCCACATTCCATTCAGTCAAATTTTCCTCTGGAGCCACCTTGAAGATGCCTTCTCTTGAGGAATTTATCGAATCCCTGACACAAGAGAAAACCAATCTCATCAACATGGGAAAAATCAAAGGCCCAAAGGTGCATGCACTTACTGTGAAAGATGGAAACCATCAATATAAAAAATCTAAAGATAAAGACAAAATGAAATCTCATGCAAATATGAATAAGGAAGGGTACTCAAAACCCTTCATTGATGCCTCTGGATCCAATGGTGGAAAGAGAAGAAAAGGGGATCAATTCACATACTTCCATAAAGGATTCCATCCAGAATCCACATGCATGCATAAAAAAATAGATCTAATGACTCAAATACTTCAAGAAAACAACCTTGGAGATTGCATCCCCGTAGGTGCCAAGAAGAAGAAGCCAAAAGATCAGAATCCCAAGAAAGGCAAGTTTATCCATGCCTTGATTGCCATCAACTCCTCTCCTAATGCTTGGATCGTAGATTCAGGAGCATCACATCACATGGCTACCACAAAAGCATTCTATTCTTCATTGGATGCATGCAAAGGTCCTCCTATTCTAATGGGGGACAACTATCTAGTCAAGTTCACCGAAAAAGGAAGGATTGAAATCACCAATGAAAACTTCAAGAATGTATTGCACATTCCCAAACTTTTCGTCAATATTCTCTCTGTGTATCAGATGACGAATTCCAACACCAGAAAGAAATTCATATTCACACCTAATGCAGTGGACATCTATCACATGCAAACCAATTCCAGGGTTGCCACCGGTGAGGTAAATCATCAATTTAGATTGTATACATTTTATGAATTTATTGAACCAGATTATGCTTTACTACTTACCCATGCTGATGAAAGTAGTAGGATATGGCACAAAAGGTTCGAGAATTTGAATTTCATATATATGAAACAAATTATCAAGCAAAGATTGGTTGATGGTATACCAGACATCCATTTCTCCAAAGGAATCTGTGAGGGATGTGTTCTTGGAAAACACCCTCAAGAGAAATTCAACAAAGGAAAGACTCAGAGAGATTTCTCTCCTTTAGATTTGATCCATAGTGACCTCATGGGTCCTTTTCCACATCCATCAATCAACAAAGCAAGGTTTGTTCTCATTTTTGTTGATGATTTCTCACGTTTCACATGGATTTACTTTCTCAGGAAAAAATCAGAGGTCTTTCAACACATCAAATATTTCATGACCTGGTTGAGACACAGCCAGGAAAGAAAATGAAAGTCCTCCGAACTGATAATGGAGGAGAGTATGTCAATCATGAGATCCAAAATATTTTTCATGAGGTGTGCATTCAGTTGTAGCACACAGTTCCCTATACTCCGCAACAAAACAGAGTTGCTGAGTGGAAAAACAGATCTCTAAAAGAGATGGCATCTTGCATGCTACATGTGAAGTCACTACCACATAGAATATGGGCTGAAGAACTTAATTGTGCAACCTACATCCAAAACATATCTCCCCATAGATCTGTCAAGGAAAATACCCCCTATGAGGCTTCAAGCGGCCTCAAACCGGAAGTGACCCACTTTCATATTTTCGGTTCACATGCATGGGCCCAGATTCCCTCTGAAAAGAGGAAGGCACTTGATCCACATAGCACATAGTGTATATTTGTTGGATACCTCGACAGTGTGAAGGGATACAGACTTATTGATATTTCCTCGAACCGGATCATCATTGAGCAAAGTGTCTGATTTGAGGAAAGTGTCTCGCATGTACCTCAATATCCGCATGCATACACCTTCATTCTTCAACCTATCCGAGATAATGATCATGCACATGTTGAATCTTCTTTAGACAAGAATTCTGATTCAGAGGATTTAGATGATCTAGATAAAGCGTTAGTACAGTCAATTGCAGAGTCAGTGCATCAAAATGTAGATGCAAAGCCATAGAAGAGGCCCAAGTGGGCCCACACTACTCTTCAGGATGCAGGGGATCTTGTTGGTGATCCAACCGATACTAGGAGGACTCAATCTGATTTCAAGGAGCTTCCTATTGCACTCACTTCCACTGAACCATTTTTGTCCAGGCATCTTTTCTTGGTTCAGTCTTAAGACCCACAGTCTTACGGTGAGGCTGTTGGAAATCCCTTTTGGGAATCCGCCATGCACGAGGAGTAAAACTCTCTCCTCAAGAATCATAATTGGGATCTGGTTCCCCTTCCTTTCGAAAGGAAACTTGTTAGGTGCAGATGGGTCTACAAGACCAAGAGTGCAACAGATGGACAAATTAGCATATACAAATCCAAACTTGTTTCCAAAGGCTTTCAGTAGGTGCATGGAATTGACTATGATGATACCTTCGCTCCAGTAGTGAAGATGGATTCCATACATTTGTCACTTTCCATTGAAACAATCAAGGGATGGAAAGTCCATCATATGGACGTGAAGAATGCATTTCTTCACGATGATCTCTCCGAGGAGATCTATATGGAGCAACCCCAGGGATTTATGAATGATTCATCTATGGTATATCGATTGAAGAAATATTTTTATGGCCTCAAACAGGATCTGAGGGAATGGTATGCCAAGATGGACTCCTACCTGCTATCATAGAACTTTAAACATTGTAAATCAGACCCGAATGTTTACATGATCAGGATAGTTGATTCACTTATACTCTTAATTTTGTATGTTGATAATTTGTTTATCATCGATTGCTCAACTTGAACGATTGTTGCAGTCAAGAGGATTTTGCATGACAGGTTTTTTATGAGAGGCATGGGTCCACTACACTTCTTCCTTAGACTCAGTATCAATCAGGATACATCAGGCATCAACCTGTCTCAGGCCAAGTATGCTCGGGCTCTCCTTGAGATATTTCACATAAGAGACTGTAAGCTTTCTCCGACTCCTTTCCTATCAGGAGTCAAAATTGAGGATGGCAGGGACACTCCACTGGTGGACAACACACTGTACAGACAACTAGTGGGGAGCTTGGTATATCTCAGACACTCTAGACTAGACCTCTCCTATGCAGTTGACACAGTTTCCAGGTTCATGCAGGAGCTGCAGGAGCTACATTGGAAGGATACAAAGTGTATCCTTCGATACGTACAAGGTACCATCACCTTTGGGATTCATTATGCAACAGACTCTACATTAGATCTCATTGGTTTCACTGATTCTGACTGGATTGGTGATAACACTGATCATAAGTCCACATTTGGTTACTCACTCAGTCTTGGTTCTGGGCCTATCTATTGGTCGAGCAAGAAGCAATTTGTTATTGCTCTTTCTTTAGCCAAGGAAAAGTACAGATGGGTAGTTAACATAACCATTCAGGCTATGTGGCTATAGCGTTTTCTCACTGAGTTGGGCATTAAGTTTTATCAATCGATCATCATCTAGTGTGACAACTAGAGCACTGTAAATTTCTGTATATATCCAGCTTAGAGGTAGCAGACAAAGCACATCGAGATCCACATGCACTACATCCAGAACTTATTACACGCGGGGATCATCGACCTACAGTTTTATCCTTCAGCAAAACAGATGGTAGACATCTTCACCAAGACCTTCATTGAGAAGAAGTTCCATTCTTTGCAAAGTCATCTTTGAGTGGAGGACACGGTTTCCTAGCAATTGTAGTTATTATTTTTACATAAATTGTACCTTGAGGGGCAGTTTTTCCCATGAGGTTTTCCCTCTTTCCTTACTTTATTTCAGTGTATCTTTTGTATTTGGGTACCTAACATGGCCTCGTTGTCGAGGCTCATTCTTTATTTTCACCATAGTGATGTTCAGGGGGGGTGTTGGAGTTAGTTCACACACACTTAGGATTTCTTTTTTCTAAGTTTTTTCCTATGTTTATTAGTGTTTATCTAGTCTCCTAAATTTTAGGGAGAATATTCTCTTCAGTTTTCACTTCAGTTTGACTAGTTGAGTGGAGTCTAGATGCTGCATTGTTTTTGTCACCATGCAACATTGGGATCATCACTAGCTAATTCACATTAGCCTTGGTATCATCACCAGACTAGCGCATTACCCATGATTCCCTAATCTCCTCCTCACTTCACTTTGTTTCAATCCGTTAACTGAAGACTGGTAGACTAGTTAACTCAACGAGGTGGCAATTCACTCTTATAACTTCCTGAGTGACTAGACTAGGTGGCCGTTCACTTCCGTAACTATTGGTGTGTGTCCATATCACTCTAGACCACCACTATGGAAAATTGGTTTCAACTCCAGTGCACATTGGTTGAGTTATACAGAGTATATCATGTGTAAATTATTCATTATTCAAAATGGTTAACGAGAATTCTTCCATTCTTTCTCTCTTGCTTCTTATTTCTCAATTTATCTCTGCAAATGTGGGTGGTATTTTATAGCTAGATATATTTTTGTGTAGGTTCAACACATTTACAAAGAAGGCTTACCTAAAGTTATTCAAATACTATCAGGATGTTTTTTCATGGTCCTACCAATACTTGTAAACATATGATACTAGGATCATTCAACATACCATTCCACTTAGATATGAAGTCAATATGTTTCAATAGAAATTAAGGAAATTACACCTATCTCTTGAACCATTAATGTAGAAGGATATAAAAAAACTACTTGATGCTAAGATGATATTTCAAGTAAGACACTCTACATGGGTGGCCAACTTGGTGCCCTTTAAAATGAAGTCAGGGGAAATTCATTTATGTGTATATTTCATAAACTTGAATAGGGTCTCAAAAAATGATAATTACCCCACTCCCCCCATGAAATATCTCTTGCATATCGTGTCCAAATATGATATGTTCTCACTTTTGGATGGATTCTCAAGGTATAACTAGGTTTTGGTTTCATAAGAAGATAGATTGAAGACAACTTTCTAGACTAAATGGGGAACATTCGCCTACAAATGCATGTCATTTGGATTAATTAATGTAGGAGAAACTTTCCAAAGGGCCATGGATGTGGCCTTTAGAGGGTTAATCAACAAGTGTGGTGGTTTACTTAGATGATGTCACCATCTACTCCAAGAATAGTGAAGACCACATTTCTCACCTTACCCATATTTTTGAAAGGTGTAGGAAGTACAAGATATCTTTGAACCCAAAATATACCATATTTGGGGTGGAGGAAGGAAAAATCCTAGGTTGTATTATTTCTAAAGATGACATCAATATTGACCCTGAATGAGTAAACAGAATTTCATAGCTTTCACTCTCTCACAATAAAAAGGCTAAGCAATCTTTCTTTGGGAATATTAATTTCATGAGGAAATTTACATCTCACTTTGCATAAATAATTAAACCATTACAAAGGATGATACACAAAGATGCAAAGTTCAAATGGAGTGAGGAAGGAAGAGACTCCTATAATAAAATTAAAACTATTAACTCTCAAGCCCCTGTTTTACGAAGCCTTGATTTCAGCAAAGGCTTCTTCCTCTATACTTTCACCTTAGACTAGTCTTTAGTCGTGGTTCTTACTCAAAAGGATGATGAAAATAAAAAAATCCCCTATCTCATTCATGAGCACCAATATCCAAGGACCTGAACTTAACTACTCGACTATTGATAAGAAAGCATATGTTGTCTAGAAGGTAGTAAAGCATTTCAAATATTATATCCTGAAGAACCATACAAAGGTTATAATGCCTCACCCGACAGTAAGGTCCATTTTCACGCATTGACAAGAGATGGGATAAAGGAGAGGAAATTATATGGTCGTCATCCAAGAATTTTATTTGGATATCAAACCCACAAAGATAGTTAGAGGGAAAGGATTATGTAAATTAGCCACAGACTCCCAATACCTAATAGAATCATAAAATTTTGGTTGGGACAACGAGTTGTCTTTATGGTGTAGCGAGGTATTGTATATCCCACCCAAACAAGACTCTTGGTATGTTGACTTATCCTTTTTTCTCCACCATGGAACTTATACTCAACACTTGAATCCTAGAGAGAGGAGATAACTTAGGTTAAAATCTGCCCAATACCATCACATAAATTATGTTTTGTTCTGCATGATTTACGATGGTGTCTTACTTAGATTCCTTGAAAATGATGATGTTGAAAAGGTATTAAAAGAACTTCACAATGGTCTTGTAGATGGGCATTTCACAGGAGAGACTATTGCTCATAAAATATTAAGGGCAATATATTATTGGACAACTTTTTTTAGATACACACACACATATGTAATAAGACACGAAGTTTTTCAATTAAGTGCTAGAAAAGAGAAGAAGGCATCCATCCCATTGCAACCAGTGACAATTTATAGACCTTTTGAGCAGTGGGGGATAGATGTTTAGTGACAATTTCTAGACCTTTCATTTTTCTTTTTTTTAGATAGATTGATCTTTTAGGTTGTGTTTTTTCATTTTATTTTATCCTATCTTTTCTTCTGTTATGAATTTGGTTTTCTTGTTATGGTTTTATTTTTATTTTGGTATGATCATACTAATATTTTGTGCTAAGGCTTTTGGTCTAATCTGGTGAACCCGTTTCTCTTATCCTGAATATTTCTACCTCACAGACAAAATAAGGAGTTCCTACTAGACCAGAGATTCCAACGCACAAATGATTCACATTTTTGTATTCATATCACCCAAGGAATAAAAAGGTTGTTTTCCTTGTGGCATGAGAATGATGAAGGAAATGGACCAGAGGAGAGTGTAGCTTATACCCTAGACAGAGTGGAGAAGGATATCACTCCTGTTAGCAAAGACAGGAAAGAAAAAAAAAACATAAGAGCTAGCTCCTCCACTCTAAGAAATAGATATACTCCTCCCTAATTCATTGTTGGGACCTATGCAATAATGCCATATGCAAGTAAAAGAATGTAAAAATAATTTCATAATAAGACAAAATGCATAATCAGGGAGGGTATGCAGATATCTTCATCGAATATATGGATGCTCGCTAGAAGTAGAGCAAGGTCTGTGATATTGGAGTGACTTCATCGGGACTATGGACGATCACTAGTAGCAAAGCAACACCATGGGGAGGCCCCTAACTTTAAGAATAAAAGACACAATTTTTTTCTAGTAACCATACTTTCCAACTCACCTCTTGTTCGGTGGATATGAGTTATTGGTTTAGTGGTTGAAGAGGCATGCATTTAGATGAATCCCCATAAGTAGAAAAACATGAATGTTCCTTGGGCCATTTTTATACATATTTCTAAGTCATTTGTGGGTCATAATCTTAAGTAAAAACATAAATCCCAGAATGTTTCATTAATATTAGTAAAAGAAGGTGTAGAGATGTTAGTTTCACCCAATGAATCGTCATTTGGTGAACACTCAACACACCCTCAGAATTTCCCGAAATTCTGGGGTACCACTTTGGTTTAATTTCATCCTTATATTTTGATCCTCTCATGGTCATAACATGTTTTAAGGTTTTATCTTGTTTTTTGCGCATTTCAGTCAAGTCCTGGGATTAATATGGATTATCATTGAAAAGGAGAAAGGGATAGGTATTTTCGATGCTGAGGAAAGCGGTTCAAGACTTAACATTTCTAAAAAAAATTCAAAAATATTGGTCATTCGTTGACTTCCCTGATGCGTGACGAACACTTGTGAAAATCATCTATGCGTTGATTGGCTGTGGGGGGTCTCTCAACACAATTGCATGATATACTGCTCATTATGTCAATCATTTATGTGTGATGACCATCGATGCCTGGAAATTAATATTGTAAAATGGATTAAGGTAAGCTAGACCTAGACACTAGCAAAGTCAAGTGGTCCTCACAATCATAACCCTCCTATTTTTACAAGAAACACATCCGAACTATTGATCCCATAGGTGGAAAATCACTCTATTTTGGTGTGAGGTGAAGACATGTCAGCAATCTCCATGAAAAAATTAATATATTATTCACCACATGAATATTCCTATTACCACCTTGTCTTCCACATCATCACACCGACCACACTCCACCATGTCAATCGAGCCATGTTAACTTCCACATAAATCTCCATGTCATCACAAGCGGTTCACAAGGTCATATGGGCATCGTAAATTTTGATGAAAAGGTCCAAACGAAGTAGTTGAGATAATGAATCCGTTGATGTCAATGTTACATCAATTGTTGGCACAAAATATGTGCCACTGTATTAATCCCTATAAGTTTTCAACTCATCGATGACCGATAGCTCGTCAACATTGGAAAAAAAAGACCCAAGATTACACTTTTCAATGCATGAAAAAATCGATCGATAACTAATTATCATAAATACAAGGTCATGGTATAGACCATTTGTCTTTATCCTTACACTAATATGACTTTTTGAAAGTCCAAAGAAGAGATCTCGAAACACCGAGGCATCAAACCCATATAGAATTACATCGACGTCAATCCCATATCGACCATCGACCAAGAAAACACTTGCGAAATGAATCTTAAGGCACATTGTATGCATCGATGGCCGGTAGCACGTGGACATTGGCAGACCCCAACCCATCATCACCCGATGAGACACATGAATGATACTTTCGATGATCGATTTCAATAGAATGAGTTGTGATCTTAATCGTTCACGCTTCCCCACATTTGATCTAGACCATCCATATTCTACAATAAGGATTTTAAATTCTGTGTGTTTCAAGGAAAAATGACCTCACTCATTGTGTATTATTCCACAAGTTCAACATATCCAAGTAGGCCATGTCAGCTGAGGGAAAATATGAACTTCACACTACAATATATGTATCTCACATCATCATTTCAAAAAAATCCCAAGAAACAGGGTCACACAACCAAAGTTTCAAACATCCACCTTCATTGGGGTCAACGATTAAACATTGTGATTAGTAATTTGAGCCATAAGAAAGAACATATCCCCGATACCCTATTTTAGCAATCATTGTGCACCAACATGCCATTGTCCAAGATCGTTGATCAACCAAATTAATGTTCCCTTTTTCCACCAATTAACATAGCACATTAACTCCAAGAGCATGGCATTGATGATGAATTTAATTCCCAAGGATCTGCAAGGATTCTGTTGTACTCTACAATGGTGAATTCAGATGGGACTGGTAGAAACAAGTTATTTGAATCCAATTTGGCTCTTTTGTCTTATCATTATTTTCATAGAGAATTATAGATATTCACGTAGCAAGAGATCTTGTATAACCAAGTGTTGCACTCATTGCAGGCTAAACTATTGTCAAGTTTATTGTCATTTATGAAACTAGTAGGTGTTAAAATCCTGAAACTCCAGTTTTTCTCAGGTATTGTGTTCATTTTGGTAAATTACCCACAATTTTTTATCAATGGAAAGTTTAATAACGATGTCTTATGTAGGGAAAATTCCTCTTCGACAACCAACAACCCATCAGTCACCAAATACGTTGAAGGGAAAGAATATATTGGTTGCAAAGGTTTTTATCCCTACTACTATGAAAGAATTAGAGTTCACTCCCAAAGTAGAGCTTGTAATCAAAATGTCACAGAAGAAACCGCTAGCTCCATCACTTCTCTACAAAGACATGGACACAAGCATGACATTTAAGGTATCTCTTCCTGCCTGACATGATTTATACAAAAAAAATTATAATGGTGATTTTCCTGAGCTCACTCCAAATAGTGATCCAAAAGTAAGAGTCCTAGAGGACCATGTCTTTAAAAACATTAAATCATCATCTATGCACATGGTGGCCTCCAGAACCGTGGTTTTTCCATGTGTGGAAACCTTAGAGTTGATAATTAACCACACCAATGTCGAAAAGTGCTTGATAAACAATGTGAATGATGAATGTGTTGTTGTTTTTTTTCCATTAGAGGTCAGTAAATATTACAAACTCAAGGAGCCTGAATTTAGGCTTAACACCGACCTCATGGTCAAATTCTATGAACACCATAACACTAGTCAATTGTTGGCATCCTAGTGAAAGGCGGATATAAAATTCGTGAACAGAGCCTTTGGATGGTACAATATTGCAAACCTTATAGAACCCTATATGTTCATCATGGCCCTCATATGTCGGTTGTATGGAGAAAAGGATTTCTCCAAGTATTTGAAATCCTATATGCCCCTGGCATAGACAGTAGCCATATCCGAAAGTGTTTTCAACTGGGGCACCATAATTTCAAAGAAGTTGAGTATTAGGGTTGAGCAAGCCTAGAAACCAAAAGAAGGAGAAGTCCCCGCCTTCTTTATGGCATCCTATCTATTGTATGTAGTGTGTGTTAGGAACGTGTGTAATACCCCAAGGTCGATCCCCTAATTTTTAATCATGATTTGTAAACATGTTTCATAGGATTATGAGCCAAGTAATGATAAGTTAGGAGGCTTATGTGATAGTTGGGCTAGAGAACCTAGGATGCTAAGGCCAGGAGCTTGTTTTGTATATGTAAATATTCAAATAATTAATATAAAAGAATCATTGCATTTAGACCGGCCATGATGAAAGAGTATGGGGGACTAGGCTCCACTAGGATGGGTAAGAGAGGGGGTTGAGAGGCTGGAAAAGAGGCTAAGCTTAAGAGCTTGAACCTTAGAGAATNATATATATATATATATATATATATATATATATATATATATATATATATATATATATATATATATATATATATATATTATCATTATTATAAATGTTGTAAGGCGAATATGAATTTATCCTAAGTTCCTTTGGGGAAGGGGAAAGACTTCCAAATGGATAGGAACATGCTTCGTGAGCGCCATGTGTCATCTCAGGAACATGCAAATATATGTGGGGATTTTCCTTGTTTTGGGGATATTTTTTCCATTCCTTCCACTCACGCACGAAGCTAGCAAGAGGCAGTAAAATAGTGAATGCCATTGTTGAACCCTTGACCATCCAGAACCTCTGCAAATGAGCCCAAACTGATATCTTATTGAACCTGTACCCTGCAGGTTTCATGTGTTTCATATGGCCATTTTCCCCACAAGTTCATCCTCAGGATTCTTGTCATACATTTTGAAATTCACACACGCACTGAACAAGCACACAGCCGGAGCCTTTTCTACCATTGTGAATCTCTGTAATTTGTTGAGTCATCCCATTGCCTTACCTGATTTGTTGTTGTGGTTTGAAGAGGTGGATTGTCAGGCATGTGGTTGTTGGGGAAGTGAGTTCTCCTGGAGGGAGTCCAGTAGCAGCTACAAAGCTCTAAGAATTCCTGTTCGACCTGTTTTTGAAGCTCTAGAAGGAGGTGGAGAAACCAATGGACTGTGTGACAGTGAAGGTGAATACTCCTGGGGTGGGACAGGCATGTGGGGAATGAGAGTCTGTGAGCGGTGGGTGTAAGTGGCCCCTTTGAGGAAATCCTTCCTATAGACAGGTGCAACCTCATGTTGTCCTTTCCTAGCCTAGGAATCCCTTGCTCAGTGGAGTTTAGTCCCAGCTCAGGGGTGACCCACTGCTAAGAGTGATGAGTAGTGGTATAAGGTTGGGAGGTTCATGGAAGGTCTTCACGTAGTCGGTGCACTATAATTAAGAGATAAGTATCATTTATGTGCTTAATGGTTAAATGATGTATTTTGGTGTATGTAAGTGATTCTTATAATAATATCACATGTTTTGTTGCATGTATGTTTTCATGTTATCTCTGTTTATTTTTGTTAAGTTTATATGTGATTTATTCTGTAAAGAGATTTTTCTTCCATTTCCCAGTAGGTCTATGTCTGGGCGTGGACAATTTTAATTACCCATAACAAAGATTGAGACTGTGTGTGTCTGACGTGGAATTTTCCCTGGTGAGGGTGGTCTGGGGGACATTACAAACTAATATCAGAGCCATGGTTTCAAAACTGAGCCTGGGTGGGCTAAACAAGTGATTATAGAAGAAATTCCATAGGAATCATTGTCCAAAGGGAAAAAACTGATATACAAAGTGCCAGCAGGGCACTGAGAAAGATCCTGGGTGGTATTGGAAAGCTCAAGAGGAATAGCGGTTTGACAAACCACAATAGGTGTGGTATTGGGTCGAAAATTTAAACTTGAGTCATTGGAATAGTTTGTGAATGGACAGACCCCTCACATATGTTGGATCCAAAGAAGATGTGTGGAGCATAAGCACTGAAGTCTTTCGAACTTCACCCCTTGGGTCGTTTTAAAACTATAAGCGGAGAAGACTATTGAAGTCCCAAAGTCCAGAACCAATCTGGATTGTTTATTCCAAGGGATATGTGTCCAAATATTAAGAAGGTTCGGATTTTCGACACTCTGAAAGAAATGGTTTGTGATTGCATGAGAGGAAGAGATCTACGAAGTACCGGAGTGCCGAAGTGACATGGTGGTGATGTCACCTGGGGGATGATGTGAACCTACCTAGCTCTGCCACATGTGACTCATTTATGTGATTTTGATAGGTCCTTAGGACTGATTGGAACCTGACACTTGTCACTTGATGATGGCTCCACATGTCATCACTTCGATTGGTGACAGCTGCACTTCGTGGGCCCCGGAAGGTTAAACAGTTTGGGAGTTCATTGTTGGGGAAAATTGTTGGAAGGACTTTCGTACCTCAGAAGTATTGAATTCCTGAAGTTCTGAAGTGACGTGGCATGATGACATCATGAGGGGTGATGTGGAGAGCACAACAAGGATGAAGATGTTGAGACATGGTTGCTAGGCATGAGGAAGTACTTCCAATTGCATAACTATTCTTCTCATGCATAGGGAAGAATTTCCATCTATCAGCTGAAAGGAAAGGAATCCATGTGGTGGGATCAACTTGTGCAAGTAAAACACCTCAGAGAGAAAAATTTGATGTGGAAATAATTCAATAAGTATTTTGAGAAGAAATACTTGACCAACAGGTATTATAACAAAAATATGAAAGAGTTCTTTGAAATCAAGTTGGGCATCACGACCATTGATGACAATGAAAGGAGAGTCTTGGAACTATTGAAGTATGTCTCCTTTATCAAATATGAGACAGTTAATATCTAGATATATCTATGTGGACTACCATCCTTCATCAGTGACAAGATTTAGTATGATGATCCTAAAAATTTGGAAGAAACCATAAGAAGAGCTAAGTGCTTGTATGATCAGCAAAAAGGAAAGCCTTCCTTCCAAAAGGCTTGGGAGGACAAGAATAAGTTTAACAAAGATATGAGTAAGAAGGGGAGAAATCCTCAATTATTTAGAAATAACCCTCAGGGACGGCCAACATTTAGAGAGCCCAATATGGTTGAGGCAGGTGGGAAAAGACCAAGGCAGCCACTGATGCATTGTTGGGGTTGTAAAGGAGATCATAAGTATAGGGAATTTCCTCACAAAGTTGAAAAAGTGAGAGTTTTCCATAATGTCCAACAACCAGAAACAGTGGAGGACATGGGAATAAGTGTGCCAAGGATCTATGCAGCCCTGGACAATAAGCAAGCAGAGTTTCAATCACACATAATTGAAGTCGAAGGTATGATCAATAACCATGCCTTTACTATTTTAATTGATTCAGGGGCTAGTCATAGCTATATAGATCCTAAGGTAGTGGAAATATTTTAATTTCCAATATGCAAGCATGATAAATATTGGCCGGTGTAGTTGGCTACAGGAGCCAAGAGAAAGGTTGTTGAGTGGGTTAAGTCATGTCCATTGGGCATGAATGGATGAATACCATGTAAGATATGAACATCTTGTCTTTGGGTTCATATGGCTGTCTAATTGGTATGGATTGGTTGGACCAACACCATTCCATATTATATTGTCATAACAAGGCATTCACTTTCCTAGATGAGGAAGGAAACTCAAGAGTAGTCCAAGGAATTCCTATGGTAGTTACTATCCAAGAAATATTAGCAATGCAGCTGAAGAAGTGTTATACGAAGGGTTTCCAAGTGTTTTCAGCTCATATGGAGGAAACACCTAAGGATAAGGTTCCAGATCTAGAATATCAAGCAGTCCTAAAAGAGTTTGAGGATGTGTTTAAGGAGATACCAGGACTACCCCCAAAGAGAGATATTGATTTCTCTATAAATTTGATGCCTGAAACAACTCCAGTGTCAAAGACTCCCTACAAAATGAGTACTCCAGAGCTGAAGGAGTTGCAAATGCATTTTGAGGAGCTATTGAAGAAGGGTTACATACGCCCAAGTGTGTCACCTTGGGGTGCCTCAGTGTTATATGTGAAGAAGAAGGATGGGACCTTGATATTGTGTATTGATTTCAGACAGTTAAATAAACTGTGAAGAACAAGTATCCTTTTCCAAGGATTGATAATCTCTTTGACCAGTTGAAGGATGCAAGGATATTTTCAAAGATTGATCTTAGGTCAGGACACCATCAGGTAAGGATTAAATATGAAGACATCAACAATACTGCCTTCAGAACTAGGTATGGTCACTATGTGTTTACAGTGTTGCCATTTGGGTTATCAAATGCACCAGTTGTTTTCATGTGTTTGATGAATGGTGTTTTCCAAGAGTACTTAGAAAAGTTTGTCATTTTATTTTTGGATGACATCCTTGTATATTCCAAGAGGATGGTGTTGCAAGTGTTAAGATAACACCAATTGTATGCCAAATTGAGAAAGTGCTCATTTTATTAGAACCAAATTCATTATTTGGGGCATATCATATCCAAAGAAGGGATAGAGGTGGATCCTGAAAATATACAGGCCATTAAAGGATGGTCAACACCAAAGAATGTGACATAATTCAGATCCTTCATGGGTCTAGCTGGCTACTACAGAAGATTCATTGCAGGGTTTTCAAGGATTGCTCACCCAATCACTTCCTTGCAAAGGAAGGAGAGGAAATTTCAATGGACAGTAGAATGTGAAAAGAGCTTCCAACAATTGAAGCACTTGTTAACTAGTGCTCCAATTCTAAGAATTGTAGATCCTAATGAGGACTGCATGGTTTGCACGGATGCATGCAAAAAGGGACTTGGAGGAGTCCTCAGTCAGAATGGTTTGGTAGTATGTTTTGAATCCAGAAATTTGAAGGAGCATGAAAGGATTTATGCCACTCATGATTTGGAGTTGGAAGCCATATTACATGCCTTAAATAAGTGGAGGCACTACCTCATGGAAAATAAATTTGAACTAAGGACAGACCATAATGGTCTGAGTTATTTGTTTGATCATCCAACTTTAAATGCCAGGCAAAGAAGATGGTTGGAATTTTTCTATGAGTATGATTTTGATATCAAGAACATCAAAGGAAGGGAGAACAAAGTGGTTGATTCACTCAATATAAGACTGCATGAGTTACATGATACAACCATTATAATGTACCAAACAGATCTTAAAAGTAAAATTTATGAAGCTGCAAAAGCATATTTGCAGTACATGGAGATGGTAACAAAATTGCAACAAGGTAAAATGCAACAGAAAGATGAAAATTACGAATTGGGAATTGATGGAATTCTATTGTACATGAACAAATTTTATGTACCCAATTCTCCCGAACTGAGGAATGCAATTTTAAAAGAAATGCACAATGTTCCCTATGCAGGACACCCAAGATATCAGAAAACAGTGGCAGCATTCAGGATCCAATACTATTGGATAGGTATGAAGAAAGAAATTGTTGAGTACATTGTCAGATGTATGGAGTGTCAAAGGGTCAAGGCTGAGCATAGACACCCAGCTGGGTAAAATATCATCATATTTCCCAAGAAGTATGAGACTTGGAGAATGTTTATTGACTATAGATCTATGAATAAGATCACCCTCAAGAATTGGTACCCTCTTCCCAAGATAAACAACTTGCTTTATTAGCCAAAACATGTCAACTACATCACTGCATTTTCTGCACTATAGTGAAAAAGAAGGTGAATCTAAGTATCATCTATCCCAAGGAAAAAAAGTAGATGACTAAACTCTTCCATATAAATATCTAATTCAAGAAGACAAAGTTGGATGCTCTATTTGATTTTGGTTCGCCAACCTCATAGTAGAGGGTATAGTAAGTAATCTTGGATTGGAAGTTCATGACCATCCTTTCCCATATATACTGGGATGTGTAAATAGGATGTAGATTTATGGTCACTAAACAATGTACTATAAATGAAAAATATATTGATGAAGTGGAGGTATATGTAGTACCATTGTTGGAGTGAGGAGTAATTCGACCAAGTACCTTACCTTGTGGGTCAAATATAATCATATTTCCCAAGAAGGATGTGACTTGGAGAATGTGTATAGACTATAGATCTCTTAATGATATTACCCTCAAGAATTGGAACTCTCCTCCCAAGATAAATGATTTTCTATATTATCCACAACATGCTAAGTACATAACTGCATTGTTTTCACTACAATGCAAAAGGAGGTGAATCTAAGTATCCTCAATCCCAAGGAAGAGAAGGAGACGACTAAACTATTCCATTTCAATATTTAAGTCAAGAAGACAAAGGTGGATTATATATTGGATTCTGATTTTCCAACCTCAAAGTAGAGGATATAGTAAGTAGGTTTGGATTTGATGTTCAAGACCATTCTTTCCCATATAGATTGGGATGTGTAAATAAGGATGCAGAGTTAGGGTCACTAAGAAGTGTAAGATCAAATTGTCTATAAATGAAAACTATATTGATGAAGTTGAGGTAGTGTTGGAGTTACTTCACACACACCTAATATTTATTTTTCCTAAGGTTTTCCTTGTTTATTAGTCATAATTAGTCATTATCCAGTCTCCTATAATTTAGGGGAGAATATTACACCTGGAGAATATTCTCTTTCAGTTGACACTTCAGTTTGACTAGTTGAGTTGAGTTTAGATGTTGCATTGGTTTTGTCACCATGCAACATTGGGATCATCACCATGATAATTAAACCTTGCATTGTTATCATCACCAGAGTGGCATATTATCCTTGATTCCCTAAGTTAACTCCTCACTATGCTCTGTTCAGTCAGTTAACTAAAGACTAGTTGACTAGTTAACTCAACTAGGTGGTAGTTCACTCCTGTAATTGCCTGAGAGACTACACTAGGTGGCAGTTCACTCCTGTAACTGTTGGTGTGTGTCCAAATCACTCTATACCACCACTATGGTGCATTGTTTATCCTCAAGTCGAACTCATTGAGTTATACAGAGTATATCATGTGTAAATTATTCATTATTCATAACGGTTAATGGGAATTCTTCCATTCTTTCTCTCCTTCTTCTTCTTTCTCCAATTCTCTCTACAAATGTGTGTATTATTGTTTATATAGATCTATTATGTGAAATTTCAACAAATTTACATGGTATCAGAGCCGACATACTGCTAAGAAAAAGCTACACCAAATGTTTTTGCAGGTACAAAAGATTGAAGACAGCGGAAAGATGGAATTCCAAAAAGAATTCATTCTTACACCTTACAACTATTTTTCATGGGAGGATAAAATAGCCATACATCTCCAATCCACAGGGTTGTACAGGTTAACCATGAATACAGATACAAATCCGACATCATCCATAGAAAAATCCAAGTACTTAAATCGCATGGATGAAGCACTCGGAACAATTTGCAGTCTTATTTCTCTCGATCTCCTTTTTCACATATCTTCCTGTAAAACTCCCAATGAATTATGGAAAACATTAGAAGGGATCTTTGGAAAATAGGATGATATGAGGGGACACATGCTAGAGGTGGAGCTTCTCACATTGGATCCAAAAAGCTTCGACAATATCCAATATTTCTTTACAAAATTCAAGGATTTACTATCGCAACTCAAAGCTTGCGAGGTTGATAAATCAATGGAGGAGAAACAAATGGTTCTCACCATTCTCTCCAATATTGGTCCTAAATTATTTGTATTCATATCCACATTCCATACTGTCATATTCGCCTCTGGAGACACCTGGAAGATGCCTTCTCTTGAGGACTTTATCGAATCCCTGACACAAGAGAAAACCAAGCTCATCAACATGGGCACAATCAAAGGCCCAAGGGCTCATGCACTCACTGTGCATGATGGAAGCCACAAATATCAGAAATATAAAGATAAATATAAACGGAAATCTCATGCACATTTGAAGAAGTAAGGGTACACAAAACCCTTCACTGATGCCTCTGGATCCAAAGGGGAAAAGGGAAGAAAAAGGGAGAAATGCACATACTGTCACAAAGGATTCCATTCGGAATTCGCATGCATGCAAAAAAAATAGATCTGATTTCTCAAATACTTCAACAAAACAACCTTGGAGATCGCATCCACGAGGGTGCAAAGAAGAAGAAGCCAGAAGATCTGAATTCCAAGAAAGACAATTCTAGCCATGCCTTGATTGCCATCAACTCCTCTCTCGATGCTTGTATCATAGATACAGGAGCATCACATCACATGGTTGCCTCATAAGCAGTCTATCTTCATTTGATGCATGCAAAGGTCCTCCTATTCTTATGGGGGACAACTCTTATGTCGAAGTCACCGGCAAAGGAAGGATTGAACTCACCAACGGAAGCTTCAAGAATGTGTTGCATGTTCCCAAGCTTTCTGTCAACCTTCTCTCCATGTATCAGATGATGAATTGTGGCATCAGAAAGAAAGTAATATTCACACCAAATTATGTGGACATCTACGACATGAAAACCAACTCTGGGGTTGCTACCGGTGAGGTAAATCATAAGTCTAGATTTATACTTTTTATGAATTCATTGAACCTGATTATGCTTTACTTTTTACTCATGCTGATGAAAGTAGTAGGATATGACACGAAAGGTTTGGACATTTTAATTTTAGATACATGCAACATATTATCAAGAACAAATTAGTTGATGGTCTACCAGACATCCATTTCTCCAAGCAAGTATGTGAGGGATGTGTTCTCGGAAAACACCCTCAAGAGAAATTCGACAAAGGAAAGTCTCAGCGAGCTTCCGCACCTTTAGATCTGATCCACAGTGACCTCATGGGTCCTTTTACGCATCCATTGATCAGAAAAGTGAGGTTTGTTCTCATTTTTGTTGACGATTTCTCACATTTTACATGGATCTACTTTCTCAGGAAAAAATATGAGGTCTTTCAACACCTCAAAGATTTCAAATCCCTGGTTGAGACACAGTCCAAAAATAAGATCAAAGTCCTCCGAACTGATAACGCAAGAGAGTATGTAAATCATGAGATCCATAATCTTTTCCATGAGGCAGGGATTCAGTTGCAACATACAGTTCCCTACACTCTGCAAAAAAACAGAGTTGCTGAGCGGAAAAACAAATCTCTAAAGGAGATGGCATATTGCATGTTGCATGCAAAGTCACTACCATAGAGACTATGGGTTGAATCACTTAACTATTCAACATACATCCAAAACATATCTCCCCATAGATCTGTCAATGATAAGACCCTCTATGAGGCTTGGAGCGGCCTCAAACCGGAAGTGACCCACTTTCGCATTTTTGGTTCCGTGCATGGGCTCGGATTCCCTCTGAAAAGAGGAAGGAACTTGATCCACAGAAAACTGAGTTCATTTTTGTTGGATACCCCAACGGTGTGAAGGGATATCGGCTTATTGATATTTCCTCAGACTGGCTCATCATTGAGCGTAGTTTCCAATTTGAGGAAAGTGTCTCGCATGTACCTCAACAGCCGCATGCAGACTCTTCTTCAGACGAGAGTTCTGATTCAAAGGACTCAGATGATTCAGATTCAGAGTCAGTACAGTTAGATGCAGAGTCAGAGAATCTAGATGCAGTTGCAGAGCCAGAGAAGAGGCTCAAGTGGGCACAAACTACTCTTCAGGATGCAAGGGATCTCGTTGGTGATCTAGCCGATACTAGGAGGACTTGATATGATTTTGAGGAGCCTCCTATTGCACTCACTTCCACTGAACCATTTCCCTCCAGAAATATTTTCCTGGTTCAGTCTTCCGATCCAAAGTCTTATGGCGAGGCTGCTGGAAATCAATTTTGGGAATCCGCCATGCAGGAGGAGTACAACTCCCTCCTCAAGAACCAGACTTGGGATCTGGTTCCCCTTCCTTCTGGGAAGAAACTTGTCAGATGCAGATGGGTCTACAAGACCAAGAGAACAACAAATGGACAGATTAGTAGATACAAAGCCAGGATTGTCGCCAAAGGATTTCTGCAAGTTCATGGTATTGACTATGATGAGACCTTTGCTCCAGTAGAGAAGATGGATTCCATACGATTGGAACTTTCCATTGTGGCAGCCAAGGGATGGGAAGTCCATCATATGGACGTGAAAAATGAATTTCTTCATGGTGATCTCTCTGAGGATATCTACATGGAGCAGCCCCAGGGATTTATGCAAGACTCATGTTTGGTCTATCGACTGAAGATGTCACTTTATGGCCTCAAGAAGGCTCTGAGAGAATGGTATGCCAAGATGGATTCCTACCTGTTGTCACAGAAATTTATACGTTGTAAATCAAACCCGAATGTCTACATGATCAGGAAGGTTGATTCACTTCTACTTTTAGTTCTATATGTCTATGATTTGTTGATCACCGAGTGCTCGACTTCAGCGATTACTGCAGTCAAGAGGATTCTACGTGATAGATTTTTTATGAAGGACATGGGTCCTCTACACTTCTTCCTTGGACTCAAGATCAGTCAGGATGCATCAGGCATCAAAATTTCTCACGCCAAGTATGCACGAGATCTCCTTGAGATATTTCACATGAAAGACTGTAGGTCTGCTCTGACTCCTTTCCTATCAAGATTCAAACTTGAGGATGGCGGGGAGACTCCATTGGTTGATAGCACACTATATAGAAAACTAGTGGGGAGCTTTTTGTATCTCACATACTCCATACCAGACCTCTCCTATGCAGTTGGCGCAGTTTCCAGGTTCATGCAGGAGCCACATGAGCTACATTGGAAAGCTGCAAAGTGTATCCTTCGATACATACAGGGAACCATCACCTTTGGGATTCATTATGCAGTAGAATCTACATTAGATCTCATTGGGCTTACTAATTCTCACTGAGTTGGCGATAGCATTGATCGCAAGTCCACATCTGGTTACTCACTCAGTCTTGGTTTCGGGCCTATTTGTTGGTCGAACATGAAGCAATTTTCCATTTCTCTATCTTTAGTCGAGGCAGAGTACATAGGGGTAGTTAACATAACCATTCAGGCTATGTGGCTACAACATTTTCTCACTGAGTTGGGCATTCAGATTCATCGGACGATCGTCATCTAGTGTGACAACCAGAGCACTCTAAAGTTTTGCAGAGATCCAGGTCAGAGACAACAGACAAAGCGCATCGAGATCCACATGCACTAAATCCAGGACTTAGTACACGAGGGGATCATCAACTTACAGTTCTCTCCTTTAGTAGAACAAATGGCAGACATCTTCACCAAGACCTTCACTGAGCAGAAATTCCATTCTCTGCGAAGTCATCTTGGAGTGAAGGAAACAATTTCCTAGCAATTGTAGTTCTTCTTTTTACATGCATTGTACCTTGTGAAGGGGGTTTTCCCATGAAGTTTTCCCTATTTCCTCACTTTATTTTCAGTGTATCTTTTGTACTTGGGTACCTAACATGGCCTCGTTGCCAGGACCCAATATTTACTTTCACCATAGTGATGTTCAGGGGGGGTGTTAGAGTTACTTCACACACACCTAAGATTTATTTTTCCTAAGGTTTTCCTTGTTTATTAGTCATAATTAGTCATTATCCAATCTCCTATAATTTAGGGGAGAATATTCCACCTGGAGAATATTCTCTTTCAATTGACACTTTAGTTTGACTAGTTGAGTTGAGTTTAGATGTTGCATTGGTTTTTTCACCATGCAACATTGGGATCATCACCATGCTAATTCGACCTTGCCTGGGTATCATCACTAGAGTGGTGCATTAGCCTTGATTCCCTAATTTAACTCCTCGGTACTCTTTGTGCAGTCAGTTAACTGAAGACTAGTTGACTAGTTAACTCAACTAGGTGGCAGTTCACTCCCGTAACTGCCTGAGAGACTAGACTAAGTGGTAGTTCACTCCCATAACTGCTGGTGTGTGTCCAGATCACTCTAGACCACCACTATGGCACATTGGTTATCCTCAAGCATAATTCATTGAGTTATACAGAGTATATCATGTGTAAATTATTCATTATTCATAACGGTTAATGAGAATTCTTCCATTCTTTTTCTCCTTCTTCTTCTTTCTCCAATTCTCTCTGCAAATGTGTGTATTATTGTTTAGCTAGATCTATTATGTGCAGGTTCAACAAATTTACAGGTAGATGTATTACAATTTTTGGAGTGAAGAGTGATTCAACCAAGTACCTTAATGTACCTTGTGGGTCAAATACCATCATAGTGTCCAATAAGGGTGGGACTTAGAGAATGTGTATTAACTATAGAGCTCTAAATAATATCACCCTCAAGAATTAGTACTCTCTCCCCAAGATCAATGATTTTCTATATTAGACACAACATGCCAAGTACATCACCAAGTTGGATCTCAAATTGAGTTACCACCAAGTACAATTAAAAGAAGAAGACACCTAGAAGATTGCCTTCAATATGAGGCAAGGTTTATATGAATGCTTGGTAACGCCTTTTGTTTTATGTAGTTCAACAACTACATTTATGTGTTTTATGAATGGTGTATTGCATGCCTTTCTATATTCATTTGTAATAGTGTATTTGAATGATATATTGATTTTTATCTCTACATAGGAAGAGCATATCTCACATCTCACGTAGGTGTTAGAGACCCTGAAAAAGAATAAATCATTGGACAAACTTAAGAAATGTGATTTTTCCCAACAATCCTTGGTGTACTTGGGGTATATGATTGGTGGAGGGGAACTCAATATTCATCCTATGAAGATGGAGGCCATCATTAAATTACCAACTCCTACCAAAATCACTGAAGTTAGGAGATTTTTGAGAGAAGCATAGTACTTTCAAAAGTTTATAGTATCATTTTTGGCTTAGGATGCACTAATCCATGCAACAATAGCTAGTGATAAGAGCTTCTCATGGGGAAATAATGAGTAGAATGATTTTGAAGAGATAAAAAAAGAAAATTAATCAAGCACTAGTTCTCGTAACACCCAATTTCTAGGATCCCTTCAAAGTGGATATGAATGTAAGTAGATATGTTATAGGATCAATCTTGATGTATAGAGGTAATCCAGTATGCCAATATTCTGAAATGTTCCATGGTGAAGTCTTGAACTACCCCACATATGACAAGGAGACCTATTCCCTAGTTCACATTGTTAAGATATGGAATCATTATTTCATGGGAAAGGAAACCATCATCCACACCAATCACCAACCAATGCAATATTTGTAAGTCATAGTAAGCTTCAATAAATATGACAATACAAGTGTACAAGATTTTTACAACAATCTCATCTTATCAGCAAATATAAGAAGTGAAATATTAATAAGTTACCAAACATATTTTCAATCACGTCCACAACTAAGATTACAACTTTGGGTACTCTTATGCACATTCATCCTTTTACCCATGATACATAAAAAGAAGAATTAATAGAAGATGAGGACTTCAAGGAGGTATTTAAGTAGCTACAAATCCAAGTTCATGTAGAATAATGTGATAGCAAGGTTGAGTAATATATTTGTGATGGGTTTCTCTACAACTAGGTAGATCCATTTACAAGTACAATAGACATTGAAGAATTCACAGGAGACTATGGAAAGGCTAGGTAAGTCCATTTGCAATTATAGGAGACATTGAAGAAGTCACATAAAAATTATAAGGCCCAACATGAAAAGAACATAATTGAGAAGACATTTAGTTCAGGAGACCAACTCTAGCTACATATGAACAAAGAAAGGATATAGGGTCCTAGTAAGAAGATCAAGGCTCTTTGGTATGGCCCTTTTGAACTGTTATATTATGTAGTTGATAATTCCTATAGACATAGTCTACGTCCATATATGTCATTTAATTAGTAGTGAAAGAGGAAAATTTGAAACTATATGAGCCTTCCATGTTAGATGAGGAAAGTTATGGGAAATTATTACCTATGTTAAAGAACTTGCCACCAAATTCTTAAGAATCCATAGCTGCAGCGTGCAACCTCCCCATTGATGGCAAAATATGGTTTAAGAATACATTGATCACAGGTGGAGATGTTAATCAGTTTTCAAAACCTGAAAACAGAGACCCTAATTGGGCCAAGGTCATCCCCAGGGATTGGATTGTTGATGAGTGGATGGAATCATTTCTCATGCTTAAGAGGTTCATCACTTGCGAGGGGTGTTATTCTATTGTGTTCTTATTCCACCTACGTTTTGTGCTTCATCTAGCAGGGATTAAGAAGATGAATTTACCTTACTATTTCTTACGGGATCTCAACAAGATGGCTATGAGACTTCAAGTGAACCCCAAGACTCCTCCTCACGAAATTTTTCATCAAGGGTTGATTAAGGTGCTTGTTAAGGCCAAATTAGGGAAGTTACATAAGACTTGGGATCAGTTATTGATCCAGTCAGGGTATGAGAAGGAAAAACATGCCTCTACTTCTCAATCACATGGAAATATTGTTAATCCTGATCAAGAAACTCCAACTAAGGTTAGTCAATCCACTCCTGCAAAGAAGGGTAAATGAGCAACATGTTTCGAGACTCCAGACAAGCCTGTATAAGCTATATCAGCTAGCTAGCAAAAAGAGGCAGGGTCTTCTCAAAAACTAGGTGGAGGTAAGCACCCTTTCCCTTTTGCACATAAAACTTATTTGAAAAGGGTTAAAAGGACAACAAAACCTAAGGTTTCAGTGGAGGACCAACAACCTCTAAAAACAACAAAATATCTTGAAGATCCTATACATTTTAAAGAGACTATCCTAGAAGTCAATCCTCATGCCTCGAGTTCCTTCGATGATGATACCTCTAGGTATCGAATTTTAGTAATAAAACGAAGCACAAGGCCTCAAAACAAGTTCAGGTTGAAGTCTAAGACAATGAATAAACCTGTCATCTTAGAGAAGGTTATCATCATTGATGAGGAGGTTGTCAAACCCACTAGAAAGACATCTACAAGCAAGAAAACTCATGTCACTAAGCATATGAAGAATAAATCCAAGAAGGGTGGTTTGATTTTACATAAAAATACAATCATTGGGAAAAACAAAGTTATTACAAGGAAACAGAGTAAGAAAAATATGAAAATTTGAAACCCTAAGATTAGATCTGAAGGGAATGAGCCTAAACGTATTCAAACATGATCCCAATCTAATCAGACCAGGAAAAATAGCTTAGAATTGCTAGCAGAAGCAACCTCCTCCATCTCGCATAGAAAGTTGTCAATTTAAGAATATCACTTCCAGGATAAATCATTTTTTTGATATTTAAAGTAATGAAGGATGGAAAAAATATTTTGGTTCCTTATGTAAAAGGTATCATGCTCCTTTTTGGTCATGTCCATCTATAACTTAGATAGTGAAAAGGTTTTAATACACGCGGGACTAGTTTTTGAAAAGTCGCTATAGGAAGTTCAGGCAATCGTACATTGGAAAATGAAGGTGCTATCAGAACACCTGTAGTAGCCAATTTTGTTGTTGTTCGCACCCATTTTCTTATTTTGCAATAGGAGAAGGTTGTGAATTATGTAGGAATTTAATGGATCATGTTTTAAAGCTATGCAATGTTTTGTGGAGTTTATTTTTTATTTTTTATTGAGATATGAAGATTGATCTAGATCAAACACCTGTGTTGAGTTGTCAAATGATCAATTTCAAGTGGAGATTTGAAGGTCGAAGATATCTGGGAAATATATGGATAAAGCAGTAGTGTCATAATTCGAATTCAAATTAAGTCAAATAAAGAATATGTATCCAAGGTTGTTTCCTTGATGATATGAGCTTTTTGTAAATTGTTATGATTTGGTATATCAACAGTTAGGAACTAAATTTCATTTTGAGTTTTTGTAGAGATTTGCGTTGAGGTGTCCCTAATTCTCAACATTGACCCCATGTACATGTAACTTATTTTGAAACTCTATATATTGGATAATATAAAAGAAGAAAGGGTTGGATCCTTGTTTTCCTTAAATTTTTTATCTTATACAAGTGTTTGCATCAACCTTATCTGTGTAAAGATTTCAATGGTTAATGAAGTCATTAGTTGGTGTGTATTATTATCTTTTGTTTATCATTTATAATTCTCCATCTTGAAAAAATTATTACTATTATATGATTATATGGTTGTATGTATGTGCTGAGGTGGTTTATCTATTTTTATAGTTCAATCTTCACCACATGTGTGTTTAAGATCCTTAAAATCTTGTTCATAAAGGATTTATGAGTTTGAGATTTGTTCTGCTACTGGTTAATTATATCAAAGAATAGATTTCTCTTTTATGATTATCATTCTTGTTTCACTTCTTCTTCTTCAACACATACCCTACTCTCACTTGGATCAACTAGTGGTTGTGTTTACCTTATCTATTGCACATAGAGAAGCGATCTTGAAAGCTTATCCTTTAACCCCCTTTAAGATCAAGAGTGTGATCCCCCCAACTCTTAAAATTCTTTTTCTTTTACAATTTTGAAATAAGATGTGTTAGGATTGTTCCTAAACCAGTCTAGGGACAACTTCTAGTGCTAACATCTTTTGGCGCCATTATCGGGGACAAAACAATGAGATTTTCCTTGGGTAGAACAACATGATATAGATCTAGTTGTAGATGGTAAAAATATAACTAGGCACAATTGACTACATATATTTTTCACCTAGTGAATCCACATTAGACACTCTGGCTCCGAAGAGAAAGGGGACTAGATCCCATCAAGAATCCCCCAATGTGCCTGTTATTTCAGATCCTAAGAAGATCCTCAAACAGTACAAATCTCTTAAAAAATTAGAGTCTGATAATTTGTTTCTTTTACCTCCTGCTTAAGGATCTACCTCAGTGAACGAGGAATTTATTGAACCAAAGTCTTTTTACACACCCTATCCTGAGAGTAGAATTAAATTTGAGGAAAGATTTGAATTCCCTAAAGAAACAAAGTACCTTCCTTTGGAAAAAATCTTAATCCTTGAAGAAGTTCAAGAAGAGAAACCTAATCTTCACCTCCAAGTTAATATCCTTGCTATTGAAAAACTTGTTGAAGAGATTCTCTAGTCCTCTCCTAAGATTCAATTGGTGAATATTCCTAAGCTCTCATCACCTCAATCACCACAATCCTTACATACAAATCAACCTTTAAGTGGTCAAACAATGGCTGGTGAAGCACCTCCCAACCCAATGGATGTTATTAAGGCTGCCTGATATGCACCTTTGGTATTACCAAATAATCTCCATCCTCTCCCAACAACTGATTACATGAAGTACCCTCCAAGGTTTGGAAATGAAGGGGAAAAACTGGAAAAGATCATTTAACTTTTTTTTATTCCCTTGCTGATAATTTCGAAGTGGATTATGATGATGTATGGATGAGGCTTTTTGTTCAAAGTTTAAATGGAGAAGTGAGGAAGTGGTTCAAAAACCTTATATCCAACTCTATTACCACTATCACAGACCTTGATGCCACCTTTTTGAGAAAGTGGGGAGACAATAAAGATGATTTGTATTACATGAAAAAATTCAGTAATCTTCGATGAAAGAATGGTGAATCTGTCTTTGAATTTTCTCACAGATTCAATCGGATGTATCAAAAAATACCAAATGATATCAGACCAGCTGAAGGGTTAGCAAAAGTTACTTATGCTAATGTTTTTGATGTTGATTTTGTTTTCTTCTTAGGGAAAGAAGATCAACCACTCTGGATGATATGCAAGATTCAAATCTTGAAGTTGAATCCAATATTCTAGAATCTGAATAGCTGAAGAGATTGGATAAGGGAAACTTAAAAGAAGAATATAAGTCCTTTGCATCAAGTACTAAAAATCAGAAGATTTCATTGGAGGAAATGGCAAGAAAGATGGAAGAATTGTCATATGAACTGTCAAAACTCATATTGGAGAAGCAGAAATGGAATGCACCTAAAGAAGGAAATTGGAACAAAAATCCATACATAAATCCTTATAACCCTCAGATTATGTAGAGGGATAAAAAGAATAATAATAATCAGAAAATTCATACCCCTTTGTAGAATAATTACATTGAGAAAAATCAGGAATTTGAAGATGTAGACGAAAATCTGGATATTCATTTATTTGGAGATGAAATTTCTCTCAGTCACCTAACATAGAATGAATATGAAGATTCATTGAGTTCACGGGTTGGGGAAGTCCAGATGCTATGCTTTGTAATATAGAACAATAAGGGTATAATCTTAGATCCAAATCTGCCCCTCAGAAATAAAAATATGTTCCTCAGAAAGACAAACCTGCTCCTCATAAGGAGAATCTTGTTGTCCCAACAGTACAGACAGGAAACAAGAATCCTGAAAAAAGACAAGTACAACTTGCTATGAAGATATCAACCTTGGAATCAGACAGGTTAGTCTCTCCTTTTAGCTTAGAACATGAGATCAATAAGATCAAAATCCCTATTCCTATGATTGAATTGGCTAAAACAAATTCTTATAGGAATCAAATTTTGAAGTTGTTGCAACCTTCTTCTACTACAGGCCCTTCTACCGATGTGATTAATCTCTAAGATGAAAAACCTACTATTGTTTTAGGGCCTATTGTAGAAGAAATGGATGCTTCTACTGCTCCTTTTTATGTCTCATTAAATGTTCATGACAAAATACTTCACAACTTCCTGTTAGATTATGGATCCTCTCATAATCTTATGCCAAAGGTTTTCATGGAATAACTGGGGTTAGAAATTACTAAGGCATGCCATGATCTCTTTTCTTTTGATTCCAAAAAATTCAAATGCATAGGGGTTATCAAAGACCTTGTTGTTTCATTATCTCAAATCTTAGCCAAGAGTTTAGTCATGGATATAGTTGTGGCTAATATCCCTCCTAGGTTTGGTATGTTATTGTCCAGATCTTGGTGTAATAATCTTGGGGGATCTCTTCAAATGGATCTTTCTTATGCCACTATAGCTGTTTTTGGAGGAAAATTTAGGACACTTTATCGTGAAGCACA
>ML809069.1:147697-164680 GCA_009831015.1 Picea engelmannii
TGTGTTGCGGCAGTTTACATTTGTATTGCAGCGTGTTTCAGCATCTGTTCTTCATAAACAATCGATTGCCATCAATGACAACCTTGATCATCTGCGTCATCTCTGTTGTAGCCATATTTCCAACAGACACAGACCTGAGTGAGATCCCCTGAGATGGGTGTGTGGTTCCTATCTGAGACAGAGCTGGAATGTAGAGATGGACTCCTCCTTACAGAGAGTCGAGAAGAAATCCATATGATTCTCATGTGTAACACAGTGAGAAAGGAGATCTACTGAGTTGGATGTGCATGTGGCTGAGCATAAGGTGAACATGTGAATTCCCATGAGTTGGTTGCATCATTGTGAGACATAGATGAAGATGATGTATTATCATCCTCTGAGCAGAGATTTGAAATGATGAACTCCAGATGACTCTCCTATGTAATGCAGTGGAAAAGAATATATGTTGAATTGGACGTGCCTGTGGATGAGTACAAGTGAATGTGATCCTAGTGGCTGAGCACTAGTGAGTGTGGTTCTATGAGACACATCGAGATAGAGATGTGGACATTCCTATGGATGTGCCCCTAGTGGCTGAGCACTAGTGGGTGTATGAGATCCCTTTCTATATTGTTCAAGAGTCATACCTACATGTAACCCTAATTGTAATGTAAAGGGTACAGATCGGCCCCACCTTAATGTAATTGATAATTAATGTAAAAGATAATTAATTAGGTTATTAATAATATTTTTTGAGTTAGAGAGGTCATCCCTATTGCGCCAATAGACACTTTTGTTAATAGTTCAAGTCTAATATAAGTAAAGGTAAATTCCCCATTGAGGAATAATATCTTTTGTGTGAGTTTGGAAATTTCAGCAAGTACATCTTCTTGGGAAAAGTGCACACCTCTCTTGGGCACTAGTCTTCTAGGGTTTGAAAGCACCCTCTTGTGTGATAGGTTTTCTTGGTGTGAAGGTATTTCTCTTGAAGAATATAGAAAATAATTGGTTTGGTTTTATTCCCTTGTTGAGAAGGGTTTCCCAAGATACTTCTTGTGTACTTGTGCATGGTGTTTCTTCTCGTGATATTGGTTGTTGCAACAAAATTGTTTATGGTTTAAGCTAAATGATAAAATGGAATTAACTTCATGATTAAACCTTTCATATTGAAAAATAAACATGGTTTCATATCATAGGTCTTGAAGAACCCATTTCACAAACAATTTTCAGCCATCCTCTCTCTCTTGCAGAAATCGTACGACCCTCCTAGGGTTTCCAGAAATTATGTACGACATGCCTTTCTGAGAGTTTTCAGCACTTGGAACTTGGGTGTTTGGGATAGAAAGAGAATAGGTGTGTATGTACTCCTTCATCGCACCTCCATCAAATCTCAAACTGCAATTTTGAGCATTTTTACTTTTTGGCCCTAGGGTTTCTAGGGTTTCTCTAATTTCTACAGAAAATTTCAGAATTGGGTTTTTGCAACTCTTTGAAGGAGATATTCAACTCACTAGTGTTATCCTATCCTTCAAAGTCTTATTTTTGGTAGTCATAAGTCCAAAAAAACCTAAAAGTGCTAGCCTAGCCTAGTTGTTAGGTTTTCTAGCCTAGTTGACAAGGGTTTGTGAGGATCCAAAATTAAAATGAGAAAAATCATGATGGGAGACAAGCTTGATGGTTCAAGCAAACTTAGTTCAAGGAATACAATACCTCAAGGATATGAAGACATCAACATCTCAGCACTCTCAAGTATGGTCCCTACCGATGATAATACTTGGTTAATTGACAGTGGTGCCTCCAGGCACATGACCCATCTTAGAGATCACCTAACATTTTTTGTTGAGAAAGAGACACATCTACATGTTGTCCTTGGAGATGATGTTAGATATAATGTGAGAGGGTGATGCAGACCCCCCTTCTCTCGAAGGGATGTGCGACCCCTCGATCTAGGATCGATCAAGAAACTGAGTCAAATAGACTCTTTGGGCCTCTGCTAGACCCCAAACCCACCTACACATGTCCTTCTTCAAAATACGCAGATCGTATGAGACCCACGGTTCCTCTCCTGAACGTTGTTCAAACCTCAATGCCAAATGGGTGCTAGCTCTTCTCTGCAAAGGCCTGACTCCTTTGTGGCCACTGGTAGTGACCACGTGCTTGAGTGAAAGGCACATCACAATTTCACGTTTCACAACTCTAGGAGTGTTGCTACCTCCATTTTCCTGATAGAAAAAATCAAGATGGTCCAGAATCTATGGTCCATATCTTCCCTTGATCGACGACTGTGATCAAGTCGGCGTTTCACTTTTCACAACTATGGGGTCTCCTTGCCTCTGTCCTCACGATTGCTGAAATTCTGATATTTCAGATATGACAGTCCAGATCCTCCTCGATCTGACGGTCACGATGATTTCAGGACTTCATTTTTCATGAATTTGAAAGGATTATCACTTCGGATCCTCCGATCCCCGAAATGTTGATATTTCACCCTGGACAATCAATGGTCTAGATCTCTCCTAGATCCAACGGCTCAGATCAAGTCATGGATTTGGGCCTCACGAGTTCTTTCGACTCGGCCTTTGACTTCTCCCAAGTGCAAGTCAACGAAATGTTGATTGTTCGTCGCGCGCCCCTCATGATGGACGGTTCTGATTCTCTAGTGTTCAGATCAAATGACTGTGATTTCTCCTCCTTTGTGCTTACTTTTTTCTCAGACTTAGAAATTTTTCTGGGTATTCAAAGGTTCTGAACAATTTCTCCTTCAATGAGTCCACTCCTTGGATCTCTTTAACACTTATGGAAAGTGTTATTCCTCCCGAGCTTGGCCTTTTGAAGACTTTGACTCTCGCACACTCCTTGTGTCTCTGGGATTTTGATCACTTAGTTTCCTAAGGATTTCTCAAAGAGAAATTCCTCTCTCCCTTCTGGCGTTCTCCCTTTTTTATTCCTCGACTTCTTGCAAAGTCTCTTCGACCCTTAGTCAAATATCGGATCTATGCACTCCTTGCACCAGATTCTTATGCAAAGGTCAAATTCTTGCAGACAACTGTGCACATCTTGCACCAGTATATTTGCAGCCCTTGCAAAGGGAAAATTTTCGTGTTGTCTCTTCTGATATTTGGAATCGAAATAGATCTCGTTGACGCACTCCTTGCGCTCTGCGTGCACACCTTACACCACTAAACAGAAGAGAAACAATTGAAACTTATCCTAACATTCACACTCTCACCTACTCATAACAAGATTCATTCATTCACTCATGAAAACACAAACACAGAGAGTTGCAAACAATGTTCACACACCATACATTGGATCAATTTTCCTCTGCTCTATTCATCAATGAAAAATGGTTACAACTATGATTTTTCAATAAAAATAAATGAAAAATGAGATTTTCTACTAACTCCTATCCAACTGATTATTGATTAGCCTCATTCGGGTGTACAAAACTTACATTTATCGGAGGGCTCTTAGGGCTTCCTCTGGCTACTTGCCTACTCTAAACTTAACCTAATGACTATCTAGACCAGTCGTATTCTAGATCCGTAATGGAAACTCTCTCTCCGCTCATGATTATCCAAGTGTGCCTCAATAGTTAATTCTAGCGTTGTGTTCAAGTGTGCCTCAAAAGTTTAATTTCGGCACTGAGTTAAGGTGGATTTCAAAATATCTACTGCAACTACCAGTGTTGATCTCCCATATAGACTCCTTGACGTTGATAAGTATTTCTCCCCATGATTGACAACGATGCTCCTGCATCATACTCCCCTTGACAAAAATTTATGGACTCTTGTCCATGATCTCCTTCACCGACTTTCCATGCTTTTGGATAGCAGCTTCATTTTCGCAACTGGAATCTTCTATTGGGTGTCCCTTCTACTTGAACACATATTCAAAATAGGTCTTCCTCCTAGTATTCTTGCCAATCCTCTGATCAACAATCTTCTCCATCTGTGGTTTTTCCGCTATGGGCATTTGATTTTCCCACTGAATCGTTTCTTTATCTGTTGATCCTTCTGTATCACTTTTCCTGTAAGGATACAGGTCTAAAACATTGAATATGGGTGATATACCCACATCATCTGGTAGCTCAATCTCATAGACATTTGAAACATGTGTTGCATCACTGTTCTTCTGGCATGGGATAAAATGTGCCATCTTTGAAAATCTATCCACCACCACAAATATAGAATCAAATCCTCTTTACGTTCTTGGCAGTACCAACACAAAATCCATGCTTATTGCATCCCAAGGCCTCTCTGGTATTGTCAATGGTTGATACAATCCAGTGTTCTATCTCTTTCCTTTTGCATGTTGGAAGATTCTACATCTATTTACAAAATTTATCACTTTTGTTCTCATACCTGGCCAATAGTATGAATTTCTCAACTGTGCAAACATTTTATCATGGCCAAAATGTCCATCCAATCCTCCACTATGCTTTTCTTTCAAAAGGTTATCCCTCATTGAGCATTTCGGTATGCACAACTGATTCCCCTTGAACAACAATCCCTCTTGGATCATATATTGTGTTCACTAGCTTATGTCTCTCAGCACAGGATTCACACATGCCTCAAATGCTTCCTTGAAATATGCATCGTCACAAGACATGTCCTTAAGGTGTTCAAACCCCAAGGTCTTCACCTGGAATTCCTGCAGAATCAAACATCTTCTGCTTAATGCATCAACAACTTTATTTGCATTCTCAACAATATGTTTTATGACAAAAGTAAAATTATGCATAAACTCAACCCATTTTGCATGCCTCTGATTCAATTTTTCCTGCCTAGTTATGAATTGTAAAGCCTGGTTATCGCTATACAAGACAAATTCTTGTGGGACAAGATAATGTCTCCATTTCTTCAAGGATTGAATTATGCAATAAAAATCCTTGTCATACATGGAGTACTTCCTCTTGGTCTCATTCATATTCTCACTGAAATAGGCAACATGTTTATTATCTTGCCTCAAAACTACTCCTATTGCAACTCCACTTGCATCGCATCTCACCTGAAATGTCTTTTAAAAATTCGGCAAGACCAGAATTGGTCATTCTATGATTTTCTCCTTCAATATATTGAAGCTCCTCTCATCCTCCTCTATCCACTTAAACAACTTGTGTCGCTTCTTCACTGTATCCATCATTGGTGCACAAATTCCACTGAAGTCTTTGATGAACTTCCTATAGAAACTTGCCAATCCATGAAATCTCCTTACCTCAAACATACTTCTTGGTGATGACCATTCTTTGATTGCTTTCACCTTCTCTGGATCCATCTTCAGTTCATTTGAAGAGATCACATAACCCAAGTAAATGAGTTATGTCTTCATAAAAGCGAACTTCTTTAGATTTATCAACAGTTTCTCCTGTTGTAGCCTCTTCATCACTAATGTCAGGTATCTCAAGTGCTCCTCTTTAGTCCTGCTAAAGATCAATATATCATCTAGATATACAACCACAAACTTGCCAATGAAATCTTTCAGTATCTCATTCATTAGCCTCATAAAAGTACTCGGGGAATTCGTTAAGCCAAATGGAATAACAAGCCACTCATACAAACCTTCATTTGTCTTAAAGGTTGTCTTCCACTCATCACCTTCTCTCATCCTGATCTGGTGATATCCACTCTTTAAATCTACTTTAGAAAATAAATTTTCTCCACTTAGGAAGTCCATTAAATCATCCATTCGCGGTAAAGGAAATCTATACATGTTGGTGATCTTGTTAATGGCTCTTGATTTTGTACACATTCTCCATCATCCTTCCTTCTTTGGACTCAACAAAGTTGGTACTGCGCATGGACTCAAGTTTTCTCTGACCAAACCCTTTTCTAACAATTCCTGGACTTGGTTCTTCACTTCCTCATTCTCTCGAGGTGTCTATCTGTATGCTTCTTTGTTTGGCATACTTGCTCCTAGTATCAAGCCAATATGGTGGTTGATACTTCTAATGGGTGGTAATGAGTTAGGAAGCTCATCCACCACTATGTCAGCGAAATTTTTCAGGAATTCCTGAACTTCTTCAGGAAATACATCCATCAATGTTCTTGTAAGGATAACTTTGGGTTTCCTCACCACAGCGAACTGCATCTCCTGTTCTTCCTTAACTTCTTTCAGGAGTTCCTTCCCACTCATGAAAAGTATTCTTATGTTGGCTTCTTCTTTCACTTTCTTCTCCTCTATTGGCAACAACATGTGTGTCCTAACATTCTTCTTCAAGGTGTATGTATTCTTCCTTCCATCATGAATGACATTCATGTTAAACTGCCCCAGTCTTCCCAACAAAATATGGCATACATCCATGGGAATTACATCACATATAATTTCATCTCTATATCCTCCTATCTTAAAACTCAACTAAGCATTGTTTAGTAACTGTTACCTGGTGTCCTTTCTGTAGCCATGAGACTTTGTATGGCTTCGGATGTGTAGTTGTCTCCAGCTCCAATTTCTCCACCATCTTTGTGGATACTAAGTTATCAGTGATCCCACTGTCAATTATCACCTTGCATACTCTATCTTTAGTCTTGCAAGTTGTTCTAAAGAGATTGTTTCTCTGCACCGAATTTTCAAATTTTGCCTCTGGTTTCAAGAGAACCTTCCTCAACATCAAGGATCTTCCATCCTCTCCTCATTTTTCTTCAACATCTCTTCTCTGTGTTTTCGAAATGTGAGCTTCACCTCCTCCTTATTTCTTTTTCTCGGGGCATTGCCAAGACATGTGCCCTATCTTTCCATAGGAATAGCACCTTACTTCTCCTCCTCCTCTTCTTCCTCTTCCTCTGGAATAATTTCTTCCACCACTCTGCCTTTCTCAGGAACTTCCTCCTCTTTCCGAGTGACTGTGTGGTTTCTCAGTCTCTTCCTTAGACTGATGTGTTATGTCATGGGTAACTCCCTTACCTCTGGTTGGGGCTAGGATTTTACCTCTTCCTCACTGGATTTGTTTTCTGTCCAACTTCTCCTTTGCCTTCAGTGCAAACTGATAAGCATCCTCCATTGTCCTTACCAAAATCATACTTAGCTCATCTTGGATTTCATATCTCAGGCCATTTATATATATGGAAACTTTTTCTTCATCTCTCTCCCTTTGTCTAGTTCTAATGTTCATCTTATAGAACTCCTCTATGTATTATTTAACTATCATTCCTTTCTGTCTCAGGTTCTGCATCTTCCTGAACATATTGATTTGATAATATTTGGTCATGAACTTAGCCTTCAGCTTGGCTACCATTATGTCCCAACTCTTTATCTTCTATTTTCCTTTGCTTCTCCTCTCAGCCTGTAGTTCATCCCACCACAGTGTTGCATGTCCCTTTAGCCTGGTAACAACATGTTTCACCTTCCTCTCTTCATCAACATCTTCATAGTCGAAATTCTTGTCCATGGATCTTACCCAATCCAGCAGCTCCTCAATGTCCAAATTGCCTTCATACATCGTGACCTCTATCTTGGTTCTACCTCCAAATATAGAAACTTCTCTCAACAAGCATTCCTCGACAGCCTCCTCTCATGCAGCTTCTTTGACGACATTCTCACCTACAACTTCTTTGCTTTCTACATCACTGACGTCTCCAATGTCAGGTGCTCGTCTCTGCACTGCTTCCATTTCCTCTAATATTGCATAGATTTCTCGCATCTCCGTCTCTACAACTCGATTAGCCAAAGTGTGTTCTCCTCATATCCTCGACAACATTGAGTCGACTGTCTATCACACACAGAGTACAACAACAAGTTCTCTTGTCCCATCTCCTTTGCCTGTTGTCTGTAAGAAAAAATTTAGCCTCTGATACCACTTGATGGTATCGGACTATCTCCTTCTCTTCTACCTGTTGTCTATAGACATAAATAGCTCTGATACCACTTGATGCAGAACCCCCTTTTCTCTAAGGGATGCACGACCTCTCGGTCTAGGATAGATCAAGAAACTGAGTCGAATCGACTCTTCGGGCCTTTGCTAGACCCCAAAACCACTTACATAGGTACTTCTTCCAAATATGCAGGTCATATGAGACCCATGGTTCCTCTCCTAAACGTTGTTCGAACCTCAACGCCAAACGGGCGCTAGATCTTCTCTGTTAAGCCCTGAATCCCTTGTGGTCACTGGCAGTGACCACGCGCTTGAGTGAAAGGCACATCGTGATTTCACATTTCATGACTTTGGGAGTGTTTCTACCTCTGTTTCCTCGATAGTTGAAATCGTGATGGTTTTCGATCTACGGTCCAGATCTTCTCTTGATTGACGATTACGATCAAGTCGGCATTTTGCATTTTGTGACTATGGGGTCTCCTTGCCTCTATCCTTCCAATTTCTGAAATTATGATATTTCAGATCTAACGGTCCAGATCCTCCATCAATCCAAAGGTCATGATGATTTTGGGACTTCGCATTTCGTGAATTCGAAAGGCTTATCACTTCAGATCCTCCGATCCCCGAAATGTCGATATTTCACCCTGGACAATCAACGGTCCAGATCTCTCCTAGATCCAACGGATTAGATCAAGTCACGAATTCGGGCCTCGCGATTTCTTTTAACTCGACCTTTGACTTCTCCCAAGCGTAAGTCAATGAAATGTTGATTGTTCACCGTGCATCCCTCCTGATGGATGGTTCTGATTCTCTAGCATTCAGATAGAATGGATGAGATTTCTCCTCCTTTGTGCTTACGCTTTCCTCAGACTTAGAAGGTTTTCTGGGTATTCAAAGGTTTTGAACCCTTTCTCCTTCGACAAGTCCACTCCTTAGATCTCTTTAACACTTATGGAAAGTGTTATTCCTCCCGAGCTTGGCCTTTTTAAGACTTCAACTCCCGCACACTCCTTGTGTCTCTGGGATTTTGATCACTTAGGCTCTTAAGGATTTCTCGAAGAGAAATTCCTCTCTCTCTTGGCATTCTCCCTTTTTGATTCCTCGACTTCTTGCAAAGTCTCTTCGACCCTTAGTCGAATATCGTATCGGTGCACTCCTTGCACCATATTCTTATGCAAAGGTCAAATTCTTGCGAACAACTATCCACATGTTGCACTAGTCTCTTTGCACTCCTTGTAAAGGGAAAAGTTATGTGTTATCTCTTTTGAGATTCGGAATCAAAACATATCCCGTCGACGCAATACTTGCACTCTGCGTGCACACCTTGCACCACTCGATAGAAGAGAAACAATTGAAACTTATCTTAACATTTATAGTCTCACCTACTCATAATGAGATTCATTCATTCACTCATCAAAACACAAACATAGAGAGTTGCAAACAATTTTCACACACCATACATTGGATCAATTTTCCTCTACTCTATTCATCAGTGAAAAATGGTTGCAACTGTGATTTTTCAATAAAAAAAACTGAAACTAAGATTTTCTACTAACTCCTATCCAACTGATTACTGATTAGCCTCATTTGGGCGTACAAAACTTCTATTTATCATAGGGCTCTTAGGGCTTCCTCTGGCTACTTTCCTACTCTAAACTTAATCTAACGACTATCTATACCAGTCGTATTCTAGAGCCATAATGGAAACTCTCACTCCACTCGTGATTATCCAAACATGCCTCAAAAGGTAATTCTGGCGTTGGGTTCAAGCGTGCCTCAAAAGGTTTATTCTGGCACTGAGTTAAGGAGGATTTCAAAATATCTACTGCAACTGCCAACATTAAGCTCCCGTACAGATTCCTTGACGTTAATAAGTCTTGCTCCCCATGATTTATAGTAATTCTCTTGCATCATAGGTGTTGGAACTTCTACCTTCCAACTAGATTCAAATATGGAGCTTCAATTAAAATAAGTACTATATGTACTCGAAATGAGGAGGAACCTTGTCTCTATTTCTTCCTTGGAAGACAATGGCTACAAGGTTAATTTCTGAGAAGGAAGAGTTCTTGCATGGCACATAGACTCTCATATAAATTCTTCCAAGGTAATTGTTGTCTGAGAAAATAGCTTTTGCAGATTAACCATCAAACCAGTACGGGCCTTGCTACATGACACTATCAGCTTGAGTGAGCTATGGCATAGAAGACTTTATCACATTCATTATAGATCTCTCCCATCTCTGGGGAAAATGGTAACAGGTCTACCAGAAATACAGATTCAACATAAAGGTGTTTGCAAAAGTTGTGCTCTTGGAAAAAATGTTAAAGGATCCTTCTCAAGCAATGACAACAGATCCAAGGAAATATTGGACTTGATACATTCATATGTGTGTGGGCCAATGATTGTTGCATCTATGAATGGGTACTTATACTATGTACTTTTCATAGATGATCACTCCCGAAAAACTTGGATTTACATTCTAAAGAACAAGGATGGATTCCTTGTAAAATTTCAAGAATTCAAAGCCCAGATTGAGAACCAGACCGGAAGAAAAATCAAAGTATTAAGATCAAATAATGGAGGAGAATACACCTCAAAATATTTCATCAGTTTTTGTATTGAATCATGGATCAAGAGGGAGTTCACAGTTCCTTACAACCATCAACAAAATGGGGTTGCATAAAGGAAAAATAGAACTATCATCGAGGAAACCAAAGCAATGATATATGATCAGATTCTACCTATGAATATATGGGAAGAAGCATGTATGACAACAGTGTATGTTCAAAACATAAGTCCTCATCATATCTTGAAGAAAATTACTCCAGAAGAAGCCTTCACCGGAGTGAATCCTGAGATTGGACACTTCAGAATATTTGGGTGTCCAATATATTTTCATGTACCCAAAGAGAAGAGATCCAAGCTAGAACCTTCAAGGAGAAAGGGCACATTTGTAGGATACATTGAATCCTCAAAGGCATATCGAATCTACATTCCTGGTCAAAGACAAATTGAAATAAGCAGACATGTTACCTTTGAAGAAGAAGTATCCTTCCAAAGATCTAGAGAAGATCATATGGAAATTGATAGTGAGACAATGCCTTCTCCCACTTCAGTAGTTCAGAGGGAGACATACATTATTTGAGTTGATCCAGTAGCTCTGGTTGTTCCAGTCGATCCAATTTATCCAAGTGACATACCCAAAGATATTACAGTTGGACATAAAAGGCTTGCTTGGGACCAAAAAACTCTACAAGAAGCAGAGGAACATAAATCCCCTCAAGGAACAACCAGAGAGAGTAAGAGACCAAAGAGATTCTCAAGCTACCTTTCAGCCATGACCCACATCATTGACTCATAGCCATATTTTCATGGAGAAGCCTTGGGTGAACAAGTATGGCAAGATGCCATGACTGAAGAATATCAATCTATATTGAAAAATGATGTATGGGATATTGTTCCCAGACCATAGGGAAAGTCTGTAGTGACTTCCAAATGGATTTATAAAATCAAGCATGCAGCTAATGGAAGCATCGAAAAATACAAAGCGAGATTTGTAGCCAAAGGGTTATCATAAGTAGAGGGATTTGACTATGATGATACTTTTTCTCCAGTAGCCCAATAAACCTCCATCTGTTCTATCATTGCACTAGCTGCTTCCATGGGTTGGAAGCTACACCATATGGATGTAAAGACAACCTTTCTCAATGGTGAAATTGAGGAATAAGTTTATATCGAGCAGCCAGAAGGATCTATTATACACAACGAAAGATCTCATGTGTGCAAGTTGAAGAAATCCCTATATGGTCTAAAGCAAGCACCATGTGCTTGGTACGAGAAAATGGGTGGATTTATGATGAGTTTGGGCTTCAAAAAAAATGTTGTTGATCCAAACTTATATTATCACATTGATGGAAATGAGTGTTTGATTTTGGTCCTATATGTGGACGACCTTTTCCTCACTGGTTCAAAGAGACTCATTACTGAATGCAAACGAGCATTGACTGCTAAATTTGAAATGAAGGATTTGGGCTTGATGCATTATTTCTTGGGACTAGAAGTATGGCAGAGGATAGATGAGATTTTCCTGAGCCAAGGAAAATATACTGTGGAGATATTGAAAAAGTTTGGCATGGCAGAATGCAAATCCATGCCCACTCCAATGGTGATGGACTTGAGGAAGATGAGTGATACTGATTCAGGAGAGGTAGATCCACACTTATATAGACAGTTGATTGGATCACTAATGTATCTAGTTAACACCAAACCAGATATATGCTATGCAGCGAATGTGCTTAGCCAGTTTCTGAGCCAACCGAGACAGACACACTGGATAGATGAAAAACATGTACTAAGATGCTTACAAGGCACAGATGGTTATGGCCTAAGATATGCCTCCAGTGTATACTTGAGCATGTAAGAATATGTTGATGCAGATAAGGCAAGGAGCGCAGTGGACAGAAAAAGTACCTTCGGTTGTTGCTTCACTTTACGGTCCACCATGGTTTCCTGGTGTTTTAGAAAACAGAGCTCTATGGCATTGAGCATCGTAGAGGCAGAGTACATTTCATTGAGTGTAGCAGTCTGTGAATTAGTGTGTCTTCTAAAACTTCTAACTGACTTATTTTATCGTGATATGGATCCTACTACTATTCATTGTGATAACCAAAGTTGTGTAAAGATCTTTGAGAACCATGTGCTTCATGACAGATCGAAACACATTGAGATAAAGTATCACTATATTAGAGACATGGTGCAGAGAAAGACAATACACATGCAATATCTTCCTACCCATGAGCAGATCGCAGATATCTTCACCAAACCACTTGCCAAGAAAAAGTTCAAGTATTTCTATGAGAGACTTGGCCTAGTGGAGAATGCCTCCCTAGATGAGAGGGAGTGTTGATGATTACAGCTACGTGAGACATCCTCTAGGACACATACCTGAGAGAGAGCCCCTGATATGGGTGTGTGGTTCCTATCTGAGACAGAACTGGAATGAAGAGATGGTCTCCTCCTTACAGAGAGTTGAGAAGAACTCTAGATTATTCTCCTATGTAAGGCAGTGAGAAAGGAGATCTACTGATTTGGACGTTCCTGTGGCTGAGCACAAGGTGAACGTGTGAATTCCCATGAGTTGGGTGCATCGTTATGAGACAGATATGAAGATGATGTATTAGCCTCCTCTAAGAAGAGAGTTGAGATGATGAACTCCAGATGAATCTCCTGTGTAATGCAGTGGGAAAGAAGATCTGTTGAGTTGGGCGTGCCTGTAGATGAGCACACCTAGTGGTTGAGCACTAGTGAGTGTGGTTCTCCTGTGAGACGCAATGATATAGAGACATGGACATCCCTATGGATGTGCCCCTAGTGACTGAGCACTAGTGGGTGTATGAGATACCTTGCTATATTTTTCAAGACTCATACCTACCTGTAACCCTATTTGTAATGTAAAGGGTACAGGTCGGCCCCACCTTAATGTAATTGATAATTAATGTAAAAGATATTTAATCTGGTTATTATTATTTATACTGCGAGTTACAGAGGTCGGCCCTATTGTGCCAATAGAAACTTCTATTGAAAGGTCAAGTCTAATATAAGTAAAGGTAAATTCCCCATTGAGGAATCATATCTTTTGTGTGAATTTGGAAATTTCAGCAAGTACATCTTCTTGGGAAAAGTGTGCACCTCTCTTGGGTGCTATTATTCTAGGGTTTTCAATAAACCTCTTGTGTGCTAGGTTTTCTTGGTGGTGAAGGTCTTTCTTTTGAAGAATATAACAAAGGATTGGATAGGTTTTCTTCCCTTGTTGATAAGGGTTTCCCATGATACTTCTTGTGTACTTGTGCATGGTGTTTCTTCTTGTGATCTTGGTTGCTGCAACAAAATTGTTTATGGTTTAATTTAAATGCTAAAATGGAATGAACTTCATGCTTAAACCTTGCATATTGAAAAATCAACAACAAGAACCTTCAAATCTCCTTTACCCCCAAAAATGAAATATGAAATAGAGGTTAGATAAGAGCCTTCTATTCCAAACAATGTCAAATATTGGAGAGTGTTTGAAGAGGATTCTGAAATTAAGAGATTCATTGAAGTTGTTGATGATTTCTCTTCCATTCATATTGATCAAGATGAATATGTGGAGGAGGAAAAATAGAATTTGAAATTTCACAACATGATTGTTGGACATAAAATTTTGCAATTACCAACAAATCATATCCCAAAGGGTCTAGTGCCTCTTGAAAGGATATTTGATCAAAATGATGCCCCTGTGAAGCCCCTTGATCTAGAAAAAGAAGCAGATGTAATTGATTGCAATCTTGGGACTATTGCAGATCCTAAACATGTTAAATTATCAAAACTTATGTCAGGGAAATACAGAGCTAAATATGAGAAATTTTTGAAGGAGTTTACTGATATGTTTGCATGGAATCATGAAGATATTAGGACTTTTAATGAAACTATTTTGCATCATAAGATACCTCTGAAAGAAAATGTGAAGCCATTCAAGCATAAACTAAGACAAATTAATTCTCTTTTGTTACCTATCATGGATAAAGAAGTAAAAAATCTTATAGATGCTAAGATCATTGTACCTCTAAGGTACTCTGATTGGGTGAAAAATTTGGTACCAGTGAGGAAAAAGAATGGTGAAATCAGACATTGTGTTGATTTTAGGAATCTAAACATATGCTCTCATAAAGATAACTATCCACTACCCAAAATGGAATACATCTTGTAGAGGGTAGTAGGATCTAGTAGGTTGTCTATGATTGATGGTTTTTCCGGGTACAACCAAGTTGTTGTTCATCCTAAGGATATGGAGAATATTGCCTTCATGACACCATGGGGAACTTTCATGTACACTTGGATTCCTTTTGTTTTGATAAACGCAGGGGCTACATTTCAGAGAACCATGGATATAGCCTTCATGGGAGAAAAGGACAAGTTTGTAGTCATCTATCTAGATTACATTATTGTGTTTTCTAAATCTGATGATGAGCATATTCAACATATGAGACAGGTATTTCTGAAATGTAGAAGGTATGGTCTTTCCCTTAATCCAAAAAAAGTATTATTTTGATTTAGAACAAGGGAAATTACTTGGTCACATTGTTTGTGTTGGTGGAGTTAAGATTGATCCTGCTAGAGTAATAGTTATTCAAAGGATTTACATTCCTAGAACTAAGAAAGAGATTCTCAATTTTCTTACGAAGATAATCTTTCTTAGAAGGTTTATTCCTAACTTTTTTGAATTGGTAAAACACATAACTGGCATGTTGAAAAAGGGTAGTGAGATCAAGTGGAAGACAGAGGCTAAAGATTCTTTTCATATTATTAAACAAGCTATTTCTAAAGCTCTTGTTCTCATCAGTCCAGATTTTGAAAAAGATTTTCTGATTTTTTCTTTTGCATCTCATGACACTTTAGCAGTTGCTTTATTACAAAAAAAATCTAAAGGTTTTGAACAACCTATTGTTTTCTTTAGCAGGGCACTTCAGGATGCTGAGTTAAAATACGACATCATGGAAAAACATGTTTTTTCCTTGGTTAAAGCACTAAAATCTATCAGAATTTATGTGTTACACTCCAAAGTTATTTCCTATGTACCATCTAGCACCATTAAAGATATATTGACTCAGCCAGACATCGATGGAAAGAGGAACAAATGTATAGCCAAGTTGATTGAGTATGATTTGGATATCAAGCCCACTAAACTAGTCAAAGCTCAGGGGTTGGCTAAGATATTAGTTGACTCTAATTGCAAAATTTTGGGAGTTGATTACATATGTAATAATTCAGGAAACTCATAGCCACAAGACAATAACCCTCAAGTAGATGAAAATATTGTTGAATCTGAATGGTATAAAGATATCCTCTGTTTTTTGCAAAATTTCCAAGCTCCTCTGGGAATGGATAAATCCAAAGTAAGATCCTTAAAACTCAAAGCTGTCAAGTATTGTGTAAATAATCATATTTTATTTTGGAGGGACCCTGTTGGATTCTTATTGAGATGCCTTGATAAATAAGAAGTTGAAAATTTCATGACCCAGTTTCATGAAGGAGTGTGTGGAGGACATCACTTCTGGAAGAGCACTACATACAAAATACTCAGGGTTGGGTATTATTGTCCTAGTCTATTTGTTGATGTCGGTGTCAAAGTAAGGACATGTGAAAAATGTCAAAGGTTTGAAGGAAATAAAAATCTCAAGTCCTTACCTCTCAAGCCTATAAAGGTGGTTGCACCTTTTCAGTAGTGGGCTTTAGATTTCATTGGTGAAATCCATCCTCCATCCAATGGCCAACATAGATGGATTCTGACAACAACAGACTAATTTACAAAATGGATAGAGGCCATACCTACAATGAGGGAAACTGATAAAGTGATCATGTATTTTCTGGAAGAAAATATTTTATCCAAGTTTGGTTGTCTTGATATGATCATCACGGATAATGTTGCAGCCTTTAAATATGCTAACCTGATTAAATTTTATGAAAACTATGGTACCAAGCTCAGACATTCCACTGCCTATTACCTACAAGGTAATGGTTTGGAGGAATATTCCAATAAAAGTATGGTCAGGATCATTAAGAAACTTTTGGAGGACAACAAGAGGGCTTGGGATAAAAAGTTAAAATATTCCTTGTGGGTTAACCGAGGAAGCACTAAAAGAGAAATTGGAACTTCATTGTTTCAATTAGTATATGGAATGGAAGTTTTCTTTCCCATACAACTTTATTTCCCCATTGTGAATTATCTGCAAGAAATTGAGGTTGAGCCAAATGATTCTATCAGAAGGATCTGTCAAATTGCGGAACTACATCAAGCAAGGGAGAAACTTCTGGAGAAGGCACATTAGCATCAATAGATGATTAAGGAGACTTTTGACAGAAAAATAAAAAAACAAAGCAGATTGTACTTGGTGATTTGGTTTTGAAATGGGATTCTCATAGGGAATATCATCATGGGAAGTTTTATAGCCTATGGACATGTCCATTTAGGGTTGAATTTTTTTTGGATAACAACACTTTCTTATTGCAGAATTTGGAAGGTGAAGAGGTTTTTGGTGGCCCAGTAAATGGGCATTTTCTGAAGAAATTATTTTACTAAGGTCGTTGGTGGCCCAAATATAATTGTATATATCAGTGTGGTGTGGTAGTTAGGAAATAAAGACTCCATATCCCAATGG